>PVIY010011952.1:0-63593 GCA_004026745.1 Myrmecophaga tridactyla | reverse complement strand
CTCTGTTTGGACTCTCTCAGCCATTGACACTTTATTTTGTCTCATTTCACTCTTCCCCCCTTTTGGTCAAGAAGGTTTTCTCAATCCCCTGATGCCAAGTCTCAGCTCATTCTAGGGTTTTTCTCAATCCCTTGATGCTGAGTCTCAGCTCATTCCAGGATTTCTGTCCCACGTTGCCAGGAAGGTCCACAGTCCTGGGAGTCATGTCCTACATAGACAGGGGGAAGGTGGTGAGTTTGCTTGTTGTGTTGGCTGGAGAGAGAGGCCACATCTAAGCAACAAAAAAGGTTCTCTTGGAGGTGAGTCTTAGGCCTAATTTCAAGTAGGCTTGACCTATCCTTTGTGGGGTTAAGTTTCATATGAACAAACCCCAAGACTGGGGGCTCAGCCTGTAGCTTTGGTTGTCCACACTGCTTGTGAGAATATCAAGAATTCAACTTGGGGAAGTTGAATTTTACCCCTTTCTCATCATTCTCCGAAGGGGACTTTGCAAATACTTTTTTTATTCACTGTTCAAATCACTCTGGGATTTATCTGGGCATCACTCTGGGCAAACCAACAAAATCTCATGTACTACTCAAGGTTCCATGTACTTATGGTGTTCAATTAAGCTGTCTACATAAATTATATTAGGAAATGCACTAGTCAAAATATAAATTTTGTACCAAATAAACTTTGTTTGCTTTAGTCTCACACATAAGTTGAAATTTTAAAATATTAATTCCCATCTATTTTCAGCACCCTGCAGTAATGACATTCCTGTGTTCTTCATCATACAAAAACATTTTTTAAATTTATACATTTAGTCACTTGTGCTCAATATATATATTTTTTTAAGCCTGATTTCATTCCTTGGGTCACCCGGTGTCTGTTTGCCTTAATGTACAGCTGAACATTGTTTAGAAATTGTGCTCAAGCACCCACTGGCCAGTAAGGCTTCCACTCTTTGCTGAATGGGCCAAGGAATGCATTCAGACCTCAGGCCCTCAGCTCTTACTTCCTGCTGGACTCCACTCTTGTGTCTCCTCTGTATATTCACAAGTTCATTGGCCAGGTATATTTTGGGTGATTGTGTGTCATTTGGTGTTTATTCCATATGTGCACAACCTTTAGATCAACCCAAGATGTGTGTATCTCACTTTCCTGAATATCTCTTTCACATCCTGGGTAGTTTGCTGGTTTTGTGCTTGCCCCACACAGGCCCTTAGTCTTCTGCTGATTGATCAGCTGGCCCACCTTGTTTGCTTGCCAGGGAAATTGGTTCTTAAACTGGCAGAGCTTTGAACCAAGCCTCTGATAGCAACAGTGGAACTCATTTTCCTCAGCCTTCCCTGCCCTGGTTGAACTTAATACTGGGCAAGGAACAGGAATAATAGAGCACCTGGCCAACATTTTACCTGATATTTGGGAGTTTTCATGAATAGCTGCTTCTCAGTTTGTTGTATACCTGTGGTTGATATCCAGAATGCTGGAGTGGCTATTTTTGAAAGTTTTGTCCACCTTTATAGTTGCTTTTCGGGAAGAAGATTTACTGTCCTCCTTGCTCTGTCATGCTGGAAGTTGGAACTCCACCTCTTAAGTTTTATGTCTTAAAGTAGAGCTCTCATCATGTTTTCTTCTTTTCAGGAGCTTTTCATGATGCCTTAGTCCAGACCTATAGCCTGGGATTATAGAGTAATCATTATAATTTGATTTCACACCTATCTTCTTCAGTTTACCTCCTATTAATACCACACCGTTTGTGTTCTACATCTGCTTTCCTGTCTCTGAACTTTTTGTGAAAGATGTTCTTTCTGTCTAGGATGTCCTCCCTCTTTTATATTATCTTCCCAGAATCCTTTAAGGTTTAAATAAAGGCTCTATAAGGTTTACACTTTCTGCTCAGGTGGTCTCTCCATCCTCCCTAAGTCAGAATTACCTCACTTTCTCTTCCCTCACAGTTCCATAGCACTTCTTTTTACAGCATTTTTATTCTGCCTTCTGTCATCGGTTACAAACCTCCTAAGGACAAGGACATGCCCTATTAATCTTTGTATCACCTATGGCATCTAGCTCAATTCTATGAGCTCAGTAGGCACTTAGTAAATGTTTGGTTGAATTAATAGTGGAATTCCCAAGACATAGGGTTTAATTTTGTTTAGACATTTGAGTTCTTGAATTGACACTGTGAAGTATCACTTCTCTTTATGCTAGTTTGACAGTTTGTTTAGGTGAAAAGAATGAGAACCGTGTGATTTGAATTTGAATTAAAATTGTTGAGTAGCAATTTACCATGCAGTCCTGAAACAATGACAAATAAGTTAACATATGATAAAGTAGAAAATAAACTTTGGAAGTAATTAAGAGTTGATTTCAAATTTAAGCTCTAACATGTATCTTCAAACTTTGTGTTCTCAACTGTAAAATGGAAATACTAATTATTTAGTTTTGATGAGTGGATGATTTTATATTTTTAAGTAAGTGGTACAAGTTTTCTACAGCTGTTTATCCCTCTCTGTCCAAATTGGTTTTATCTTTTCCTGTATATCCTAGAAGATGGAAAGATTTGTGTTCTTTTTCATTCCCCTAACACCTATAATGTGGTAGTAGCGAGAAGAAAATAGGGGTTGGTAAAATGAATCAGCCTAACAAGACTGACAAGATTCATTGGATTGCTAAAGATAAAGATTGCTTTGACACTTTTATCATGCCAAGTAAAGAGTCCAGTTAGGGAATAGCTTTACAGAAAATCCCAGTTACTTTACTGTAGTCTAAAAAAAGGAAGTCATAGCTAAAAGTTTATTTTGGTTTCATAATCATCCCAACATATTTTTTATGGTTTTCTACTTATTATTCCAAACAACTTTTTAACTTTATGCCTTGTTTTAGTTCTGATATTTGTAGCAAATCTTAAAGGTAAGTTTATTCACTACTATCCAGATAAAGGTGCAGTACAAAAGAGCCTCGTCTCCATGTACAATCCAAAAGCACACCTAAGTTCCATAGGGAGAATAAAGCACCTCAGAATGCTTCTAGTTTAGGTAAGGGAAGACAGACATAGAACCAGTTTTTTTCTACTTAAGTAGAATGAAGTAAGTTGTTCTGGTATAAACAATGTTTTGAGAACTGGAGACTGAAAAGTAATTCTGGGTGGGAAGGGAGTACATGGAAAGTTTCTTTGAACAAGTGGCCATTAGAATGAGACTTGAAGAGTGAATCATGTTTGAAAAAGCAAAAGGAAAGTGTAGGGAAGAATTAAATTCATATGTGAAAATGTATGACTTGTCTGGGAAATGGTGATGTTATTGAAATTTACTGTGCCTGGGATCATGAATTTGTCAAGTAGGTTGGAGGCAATGAATGAGGTTCAAGGATTTTGAAATCTTACCTAATTTTTAATCCTTTCCCTGTTGCTTATTTATTAGTAGAATTTTATACTCTTAAAAAATTTTTTGAACCTCAGCTTTCCTATCTAATAAAACAGATATAATATCTACTTTTGATTTTGTGAGAATTAAACCATTATATTAAATGTCTGTCACAATATTGGGCATATGGTGAGAGTTGGCAAATAGTAGACTCATATTAATTTGCGCTAGATTGCTGAGGGCCTTGAGTGGCCATACCAAGGAGTTTGAACTCTGTTCTGATGTTTTAGTTGCACTCACTATCTTGACTAATGTTAAAATATTTCTGTCGAGACAAAGTATTCACTTTCATATCATTGAAATGATGTCCTTTTGAGCCAAATAAACATACTGTACTAAGAACACAGTAGAGTATTGAAAGAGGACTGTACTTTGTCCCTCAGGTTAAAAATGTAGAGCTTTTTGTCTGCCACTAAGAAGTATCTATTAGTCCTTTCTCAGAGTGTTCTTTATATTATCAGGCAGAGAACAAGAAGTCTTTTCTTAAGAATGACTATGTCAGGGAATTTGCTGTATTTTACCTTTCCATTTTTCTTTCCTTTCTCTCTTTTTCTTTCATTCATTTGTTCTCTTTCTTTTATAGCTTGAAGATCATGGACTCACTCATATTTTAGTTCTTAACTGCTATGTTATAAGTTATTAGAATTACATAAATTCATTTCAACAACACTTCCTTATTTGTTCCTTGGTTAGCAGGAAGAAGATGAGTCTTAAGTCTGAACGCCGTGGAATTCATGTGGATCAGTCGGAGCTCCTATGCAAGAAAGGATGCGGTTACTATGGCAACGTTGCTTGGCAGGGTTTCTGCTCCAAGTGCTGGAGGGAGGAGTACCACAAAGCCAGGCAGAAGCAGATTCAGGAGGATTGGGAACTAGCAGAGCGGTAAAAGGACTTACTAGGAGTGGTTTAACAGTGGTAAAACTGGGTACATAGTCCTGTCATTGTCAAAATACATTTTTCTGTCCTTTTGAGCTGACAACAAATCAGCTTAATGTTTAGAGAAAGAGAAGTTCTTTTTTTTTTTTCCTCTTAACTTCTTAATCAGCGTTTAATGAATGGTTTCAGTGATGTCTTCATTTTATGTTTGTGTTAACTTCTAATTATTTTGAGTTTGGGGTATGTTAGTATTAGTTCTCTAATTTAGAGTGTAAGCTCTTTGGAATAGAAGAATGGAGAAAAGCATACTTCATGGTGTACATTAAATGAAATATATGATATACCTAGTACCTAGCAGAGGGCTGACATACAGCTTTCATCAACATTATTTCCCTCATTTTTTAAAATATATCCAGCTTGGCATCTGGCATAGTAATAAACACACTGTGGATGTTTAGGAGATACCTGTTGATTTGTGTACATAGTCCTTATGTCTTAGGAATTTTGCTTTTCCTTAAAAATGAGTTTTGTTAGTCAAGGGTAGTTTTTGTTATCCAGAAATGTGATTATGATAAAAAATATTAATGTTAATCCTTTGACAAATAAATCATTCTAGAAACTTAAAACTTTGTCAACAGAAGAAAGTCAGTTGGAACCCTGGCAGCTCTGGCTAGTTTTAATCCAATCAATGAATATTTATTGAGTAGCTATTTTGCTAGCAGTTCTGATGAACTCAGAATTACAAAGCACCCTCATTGTTGTCAGTGACTCTATGGTCAGTCAAAGAGAGAAAATACAGATACAGACATAGAGCATTAACTATTTTCTTCAGGCTTCCCACTGCTCTCCTGATAGTTTCAGTAGCTAACCATATCTCACAAGGAAAGTAGAGACTACTAGGCATAAACTCCCTCAGCTTTCTTCCCACCAGCACATCAAAATGTACTAATATCTTCATATAAACTCTCTTCTGTCTTAGAGAAAGATTTGTCCCTATTCCATTCTAAGGTTAACACCTCTACCTGCAGCTTGTTTCTACTTCCAGTTGAGACCTTGCTTGAGATTTCCTTTACCACTATTTTCTCAAATTTGAATAGGCACCAGAATCAGCTCTAGAGAATTAAAATAATGTTTGCCGGGCCTGACTCCCATAGTCTCTGGTTTTAGTTAGTTGTAAATGGAGCACAAGAATTTGTATTCTAACAAGTTCCCAGGTGATGCTAATATTGCTGACTTGGGCTCATAGTTATTTGTTCTATAGATAGTGCTTGAGATACAGTATAGACACCTCAAGTTCAATTGGTCCAAAACCAGATTTATTGCTTTTTATTTACTCTTCTCCTCACTGCCAGCATTTTCCTTCTTACTCTCATCCTGTATCAGTGAATGGCATTCCTGTTTATCTGGTTGACTAAAAAACTTAAGGATCATTCTTATTTCTCCTTTACTTCTCTCATCACCTCAAACTTAAGTTCCTCATATTCCAGCTCAGAATTTCATCCTCTTTATTCTCCTTTTTCCAGGTGCTTATTTTCTTTTTCTTGAACCTTTTAAATAAACTTTTAATTATTGTCTCTGTCTCTAGACTGTCTCCCTCTCATGTTGCTCACACACAGCACCAATCTGATAATGGTAACTTCTTGGATAGAACATCTTACTTGGTTCCTCAGTACTATATGATAAATGCAGAATAATAGGCGCTTGACAGTCAAGGTTTCTAACCACCCAGTGCCTTTCTGTATATGTGGTATCAGTCCGTCACACCATCAGTGGTCTGGCTATCTTGAACTGGTCCTGCATCAAACTACATATCTTTACGTTTGTAGCTCACTATTCCTGGAATACCCTTTCACAGTGGTGGAAGCCTATTCATCCTTTAAGATCCAGCCCCGGATCTTAAATGTAAAACCTCAGACTCCTACAGCAGTTGCTCTTTTCTGTTTTCTCAGAGCACTTCCTCTACTACAGGAACTGTCACATTGTGTGATGCTCTTGTACTTTCTCTCCCTTACATCTTTGAGTTTGTTAGAGGAAAGAACTGGGACTTATTTCTTTCTTATTAACCCTAGTACAATTGCTAAATGAACATCATCCACAGAAAAGGTCCCTTTTGAAGTCTATAATAGCACATAGGACCCTTTCTTACGACAACTATCTGGCAGACTGTAGACCTATTTGGTATATTTAATGTGTAAGTTCTAAAATTTTTAAGTCTTCCTCAGTTCATTGAGTAATAACCTTTAGACACAAGGAAAACTTTGAGAATAATTAGGTCGTTCTTATTAACTCTCTTGAACTTCAGACTTCAGCGGGAGGAGGAAGAGGCCTTTGCCAGCAGTCAGAGCAGCCAAGGAGCCCAATCCCTCACATTTTCCAAGTTTGAAGAAAAGAAAACTAATGAGAAGACCCGCAAGGTTACCACAGTGAAGAAATTCTTCAGTGCTTCATCTAGAGTTGGATCAAAAAAAGGTAATTTACTGACATTCTTTTCTTAATTGTGTGTTCGACTGTGATACGGAATAGACCAATGAGGCACGAACATTAGCTTTCTAATTTCTATAAGCTTTCAGAGAACACCAGCCCAGATTTGAGACAGAAATTGGGTTTGAGGATCAGATAATATGTGCAACCCAAAATCTCTTTGGTTGGATGACGCTGTGTTTTAGAGAAGACCTTCTTTATGGCAGAACGAAGAGAGTTGAAATGCATAGTTTTGTTTATAAAATTCATTACCACCCAAATGGCCGTCTTTTTTTGGCTGTTTTCAGATTTTTTGTGTATTTATTTTTTTCGTCCCGGTTAATTGTCTCCCATTACCTGTAGCTTATCAGAAATTTCTGTTTCAAGGCTTGGAGTCATCTGAGAGAGGTTTTCCCTATAAGAGTTTATTTAAGAGAAACAGCTTTTATCTTGAGGAAATGTACAGAGAATATGTAGGGAAAGTCTCACTTAGGGTTCTTGGGAAGTGGGGGTGAAAGTAACCTATAGTAGGTATTTCTAACATGGATTTGTATGTAAATGATCTTTTTCATCATGTTTCTTAACATGCCATATTACCATTCAGAGGAGTGTCACTTAAGTCACAAGAGTTCCATCATATGGTTCCACTGGTGAGCAGACAAGTGAGTTGAAATTGCTTAGCATCTAGCAAGAAAGGTTTTTTGTTGTTAGGACTTAGTCTTGGAACCTTTGCTTAGTAATTCTCAGAATGATGTAGTAATTTGAAATGGTGAGGCAGACTGGGAACCAACGCTGATGATTTCAGAAGAGCTGTTTCCTTGGAATCCCCCCATCCCACCCACCCCAGGGTAATTGTGATGAGGTTTTTGGCCTACCTAAAAGGAAAGGGGATGAATAATATCATCCCTTAAGATCTTTGCTGAGGTGTTAATCATGGCTGGGGAGCATAATACGGGAACTCTGCATGATTTTTTTGTAAACCTACAACTTCTCTAATTAAAAAAAGAAATATCTTTGCTAGTCTGTCCTTGCTTTTTCATTTTTGTTTTATTAAAAGGAAGATTGCTTATAAACAAAACACCGTACTTCTCCTTAAGACATGAACGCCTTTAAGCAGTCTTGTCTTTTGTTCACAAGATTCAGTTGGAGTTGCTTCTTGGTTGGTTGCCAGTTGTAGCTATTTTTCCTTCTGTAATAAGAAGGACGAAATTAGAAAGTAGTGTATGTAGCAGAATTCTTAAAGCACAGGCTTTGATGTAAATCCTGGTTTGAGTCCCACCTTCCCCTTTTACTGACTGTTTGACCTTGGATAACCTGATCTCTCTAAAAGCCCTGTCTAGACCAAGGGACAGTAATACCTATCATAGGCATGTAGTGAGGATTAAATGAGTTGATGAGGATAAAGAGCTCAGCACTGTGCTGATGCATTTAGTAAGTCTCCAGTCAGTGTTAGCTATTTTAAAATACAAGTTGTTTTTCTGATAGAATAATCTCTGCTGCTAAGGAGCTCAAGGATATTGATCAAAGCCACTCATTCTCATTTAGCTTAAATTAGCTTAAATTCTGTTTTCTGCTTTAGGAAAGTCTCATTAACCTTAGGAATCTGTGGTAGATATAGTGAAATGGCATATGTTGATGACAATAGGTGAAGTATTCAAGAAATTTTAAAGCCATCTGTTCTGCTTCAGTTTTTCCCTATTATATCCCTTTTACCTCAAATATGTGTATATCTCAGAAATTCAGTTTTACACATATACATAGTAAAAAATAAATATTACATTATGTATGTTAAATGAGATTTCTGTTACTTAAGTGCATAATAGTTATGCATGTTCTTTGACTTTCCTTAGTGGTCTTAAAAAATCATGTCCTAAGAGCTTCTGGAGGATGTGGATTTAATTATGGAAAGACGATTTATAATCCAGTACCAAACCTCCACTATAAATAGGAAATAACTCCAAGTGATTTTTATTTTATAAACTTTTCTATGGAATAGTTTTTATCTTTTTTTTAAGTAATGAACAGATTTGTACTTCAGAATTTTTGTCCTATTTTTGTCTATAGAACTCTTCTGGAAGTAAAGAGCTCAAAGTATTTTAAAAATTGATGTATGCATATTAGAAAAGAAGATGCTATTGGATCTTTGTTTCACAGATTGCTTATGTAACTTTGCCTGATGAACTTTGCATTTTACATTGGATTATTTGTTTAGCCATTGTGTGTGGATAAGGTTAGCTTGTAGTTAAGTGCAATTTTAATTTATTGGGTCCTGAATAAAATAGACATTTTGTATTCTCTGTTCTTTATTTTACTTATTTAACACATGACCCTCTGGCTCTTGATATTTTGCTTGCCTTTATCAGTAGCACAAAAGAAAGTTCCTAAGCTAGGGAAGCTTGGTAACAAAACACAAATAACCTTCCAAGGGATTGGAAGACTATTGTAACATCCTGTTAGAGTTGGTGCCCCTTCAGAGAAGGTAAATAAATTTCCAAAGTGAGGTTGAGTCAGTTGTAGCTTATAGAATAAATCACAGTGGGTTTGCAAATTGAAATAATTTAGCTCATAGATTCCAAAATACCTTTTTTCCTTGAGAGCTCAAATGTGTTTTCACCCTGAGTAGAATCTTTGCCTCTTTTAAAAATTGATCGGAACTTTGAGTCCCTGTATGACACCTAGGACTCAGAATAGGAGTTCTGCAGTTCTGAAGGTCAGTATTGCCACATACAACTATTGTTAAATGAAAAAAGAAATAGAAGAGACCAGGCTTCAGTTAGAGATAAGAATGAAGCCGATTGGGTCAGGACTAAGGTAAATCAGAATATAGGGATAAGGAAGACATTGCCTGTATTTTAGAACTTCACCTACACTATGAGACCAAAAGAAGAGAGGTTTATTTTTTCCAGAACCTAAATTTTCAGTAGCGCATGATATAACTCAGCCTGTCTGAATAGATCATTTATAACAACCCAAACACAGGATGCCTAAAATGGGAATGAGGGTTTATAATTCTGTATTGCTTAATTCTATAATGTCTGGCTACATCCTGGAGTATATTGAGCAGATAATTAAAAAGTACTGGCAGAGTCCCTTGAGGGATAGGAGAAGAAATATGAAACTATTAAAGTTTACCACTGGGGAAACCCCTGATACTGTGTGAAACATTAGGGACTCCCAAGTCAATAGGCCAAGCCCTTCATCTTGAGGTTTGCAGTTGTGAAGCTTATTTATGTAGCAGAAAACATTAGTCTACCTATAGTTAGACCTAAGGGTTACTTCCAGAGGACCTCTTTTGTTGCTCAGATGTGGCCTCTCTCTAAGCCCAGCTTTGCAAATGAAGTCATTACCCTCCCCCTTTTGTGGGAAATGACTTCTAGGGGTGAAAGTCTCCCTCACAGCATGAGATTGCCAATGCTTTCCTAACCAAAAGGGGGAAAAGAATTGTAACAATGAAGGTATCAGTGGCTGAGAAGTTCAAATAAAGTCAAGAGGCTCCTCTTAGGCAAGCTTCAGTTAAACATTGCTGCTTATCATGATTTGCCAAACTCCAACCAAAACCAAACCTATGGCTTTGTTTGATATTCTAGAAAGGTTTCATGCGCTGTGATAAATTTCCAGAAACCTACAACCTCCAGTTAGGCTCCTAGGGCAAATAAGTCCTGAAACCAAGAGGGACCAACCCCTCCAGAACATCAACTAGTTCTACTCCCCATCCCATAATATTGACAGCCCTTTCCAACATGAAAAAATTATAATGGGCATAGCCCAAATACCCCTAAAGATTGAGAGAAAGAGCAAAGGAGAAGGTAGAATTATCAGAGAAGATAGGGTTTAACAAATGAGTATGACTGCTGAATCATAATATTGATATTTCTTTAAGTCTCCAGTGTCATGGACCAGGTAGAAGAAAAACCTGAAATTTTGAAATTGTACTCTATACCAAACTCTGAAATCTGTTTTATAACCACTTGTTGCGGTATGCTTTAAAATGTATTGCTTTTTTGTATATTTGCTATTTTTCACAATTAAAAAAAGAGAAAAAAATTGATCTGAGAATGTTGCTCCTAGGGGGGATCTCTTTTCTTCTTATGGAATTGAAATACTTATCTCTTTGCCAAGACTTTAGATTCCAGATGCTGTTCCTTACCAAAATGAACCAGGGCTCTTGGAGAAATGACACATTCTGGGGCTGGAGCCGGGAAGGAAGGACATCTTAAAAATGCTGGAGGCATGTCAAAAAGACCCAGAAGCCAGCCTGAAGGGGTTCCCACTGGCGAAATCTGGGACAATTTAAGTATCAAAAGAAATAAGGACAGTGAATGGATTATAACTGATTGAACAAAATCTATAATCCATGAGTTCATTCCACTGATAAATAATGAGAGGAGAAGAGAAAGCTCTTCTTACCACAGAATCCTGACTAGTAAATACAGAAGGAATGATGGATTTAGAAGATCACAATTTTGCAATCTAATCATAGTAAAAATTTATTCATACAAGTTTTATCAGTGGATGCTAAATCTGGGGTTATGGGAAGGGGTTTCCTGAGGAGCAAGTTATTGGTGGGATCTCGCATTACCACCCCACAAATAATATATTACTTATATGTAGAGAAATGGTAACTCTAAAATAGTGGTGGGGTTAAAAGGGACAGACACTGTGTGCCTCCAGATATGATACTCTGAGAAGAACACATCACACATACAGTATTTGAGCTGAAAATTCATAGCCTGAATCCAATCTTAAGGAAACAGCAGAGAAACCCAAATGGAGGGGCATTCAAAATAGCTGATATGTGCTCTTCAAAAAATAAAGTAAGTCTGAGGAGAGTTTCTGGGTTAAAGGAGACTGTAGATTCATGACTGCTAAATGCAGTGTGTGACCCTGGTTTCGATTCTGTTATCAGGTTAAAAATAAATAAATAAATAAATATACACACATATAAATATAAAGAACATTTGGAACAATTTGAAAAAATTGGAATATGGGCAGTAAATTAGAGAAAAATATTGTTTCATTGTAAATTTTCCTAAATTTGATAACTATACTGTAGTTATATAAAAGAATAACCTTGTTAATTAGGAAGTACTTATATTAAAGTGTAAAGAGCACAGTATATACAATTAATTCTGAAAGAGTTTAGAGAAAAACACAGATGTGACAAAATGTTAAAACTTTGAATTTGGGTGAAAAGTACAAAGGACTTCTTTGTAGCAGTTTTGCAACTTTTCTTATTTGAAGTTATTTCAAAGTAAGATTTTTTTTTAATTAAACTATAATCTTCCAGTATTCAGTGCTATTCCAAGATCTAAATTTCAGCTGTTAATTAAATAGAAGCAAAGTGTTAATTACATCGTGTTAGCAGGATCACTAATTAATCACTACTTTAATCACTAAGGGCTTCTTCAACACTTAGATGAAACTGAGGGAACATTCCCCAAGCTGAATTTGTATCCTGTGTCACAATCGTGTGTTTTTTAGCACTCATTTCTCAATTATACCCTACTTGGTTGCATTTTCTTGTCTAATCTAAAGACATTTTTCATGTAAAATCACTTTTTATAGTATCAAATAGAATGTATTTAAACACGGTCAATTTCTGACTGTTGTTGCTAAGGGCTACTTAGTCAATATTATATAACTGTAGTCAGAACAACTGGAAAAGTCAAAAGAACTCTAATATTCTGCTGAGCTGCCCCTTTTCTGTTCAAATGATCTGAGAAATGTGTATGAGCTGTTTTGTAAATGTCTTAAATTGAGATATAAAACATGTTCTTACTAGACCAGGAATGGTGTTAACCATCTTTACTAATGATCACATTCTTTTTCATATTGATATTTTCAGATTGTCCTTCCTCTTTCACACCTATTCTTCAAATAAACGTTTTGGTGAAGGCTTTACTTTCATGAGCTGGCTTTGTGCATTAAAGATTTAACTTGATTTAATCTGCCTTGCAGATGGCCTTATGGTTGTTCAGTTGATACTCTTTTATTGGACTAAATAGGAATAAATAGATGCCATAATAAGAGGAAAACTTTGTGGTATGGTTGTGAAGAACTTGGGCTTTGAGAATCAATCAGATCTAGATTCACATCCCAGCTCTTCCTCTCACTAGCTGATTTAGGGTACATGGTGACTTGACCTCTCTAACCCCAGTTTATTCATTTGTAAGTTGGAGTTAATGCCACCTACCTAACAAAATTTTTATGGATTAATGAGATTGTATAGTGAAGCACAGTATCTGACATATAGAAAATTCTCATTGAATGATGGCAATAGGTATTATTATCACCATTATAATTCAAGAACATATATTGTTCTACTAGGAAGACTGTAAACCAAGTGTTTAGAAGAGCATAATCATGGCTGATTGGCTATACTTGAAATACATGTCTTGTTTCTATATTAATATTGCAAGAGTATTCAAGTTTGAAAGCAAGCAGTAGCCTTTCGGGCTACTGTAATTGTAATGCAGGTGAAGTTGTTCCTTTCTTTCGTCTTACACACTGGATACCTACTGGCTGTTTGAAACGTCTTCATGTGTACTACCTACCTAAACTGTGTCTCCTTCACTTTCATTCTCTAATCCAAATGGTATTCTCTTAGTAGGGTTGATTTTTTAAATAAGATTGGAGATAAATGACTTGAGTGTTGATTTTAATCAAAGAATCTGTCTTCGGAGTAAAGTTTTGGTGGGGTAGGGAGCATGTGCAAGTAAAGCAATAAAGGGGATGGTTAGTATTTCCCTGCTCTGACTGGCTTGCAGGCCTCCAGAGCCACAGGAATTGGTATTCCTTAGAAGACTTTTCAGTCCTCTCTTTGGCACGTGGAGGCAGTTTATACCATAGTGAAGGGCTTAGGCATTGGAGTTAAAGTACTCAGATTTGGGTTCAAATTCTAGCCTTTACTGGACTGTGTAGACGTTGTTGTTCTACATATGGCATAAAGCCTGCTATACATTCTTGTTATTTTAGCTTTAAACAGTTATCTTTTAAAGAAATTTTTTTAATGAGAAAAATTTGTATTTATATTTGCCCACATATTTGCCATTTCTGATGCTCTTCATTTCTTTGTAAGGATCCGCATTTCTATTTGGTATATCATTTTCCTTCTCCCCACTGGGCTTCCTTTAACATTTCTTGCATATTAGTTTATGATGTATCTTGCTGTAGTTTTCTCCATATTTCTCTACTGAGTTTGTTGGATTTTTGTGTGTGTGTGGATTTCTGCTTTTTCATCGAGTTATGAAACTTTTTCAGCCATTATTTCTTTCAGTATTTTCTTCTAGTTTGCTTCTTCTTCAGGGTCTCCAGTTATACCCATGTTGGTCTGGTTGTTATTGTCCCCATAGGTCACTGGTGCTTTGTTAATTTGTTGCTGTCTTTTTTTCTCTCTAGACTTCATCTTGAATAGTTTCTTTTGCTATATCTGAAGTTCACTGATTTTTCTTCTTTTGTTATTAATGTGTTGTTAATCCTATGCAGTGTGTTTTTTAAAAAATCTTATATTTCTCTCATCATACTCTCTTTTCTCACCTTACTGAACGTACAGAATATATTTATAACAACTATTTTAATAGCTTTGTCTCCTAATTCTGTCATCTGTGATATCTCTGGATTTGTTGATATTAATATATTTTTTTGATTTTAGATCATATTTTCCACTTCTTTGTATGCTCTTTTTTGTTGTTTTTTTTTTAATTAGAGAAATTGGAGGTTTACAGAAAAACCATGCAAAAAATAGAGAGTTCCCATATGCCTCTTGTATTATTAATACCTTGCATTAGTGTGGTACATTTGTTACAACTGGTGAAAGGGTATTATTATAATTGTATTACTAATTATAGTCCACAGCTTAGGGATCCTGGTTTGTGCTGTACACCCCTATGGGTTTTGTTTTAAATACTTTATTCTAATAAATATTGTTTTATTTATATTCTAAAAAATAAAATATATTTTATTCTAAATATAGTGTATATATTGTAACATATACAATCTAAAATTTCCCCCTTGAACTACATTCAAATATGTAATTCAGTGCTGTTAATTATGTTCACAGTAGAAACTGTAAAATTTAAGCGTTAGCTTCCCATTTTCTACACACACCCCAGCCTCTTGTAACTTGGGTTCTCATTTCTCACTCTATGAATTTGCTTATTCTGATTATTTCATATCAGTGAGATCTTATTTCCTACCTCTTTACATGCTTTGTAATTTGTGATTGGCTGCCACATGCTTTGAATTTTATGTTTCTAGGCATTGTTCTGTGATGCAGTTAAGTTACTTGAAATAAGTTTTATTACTTTAAGACTCTTTAAGTTTTGTTGGAATGGATCAGATGGCTTCTATTATAGCACTACTAAAGCAGTATTCTGCTTTAATCCCCCTACTAAAGCAGTATTCTGAAAATTCTTCTTAATGTCTTGTATTAGGATGTCTTTCTACTTTTGCTGGTAGGAGAATGAACAATTCCTAGCTGTGTGTGAATTCTAGGGATTGTTCTGCCTACACCTTTTCTCAGTCTTTTTCCCCAATCTCTGGTAGCTTCCACACAGTGCTTAACCAAAGAACCTAGTGAAACCCCTGCAAATATCTGGAGCTTTTCCTGTTCAGCCCCCTCTTCTTTGGATATTTCATCCTGCAAATGCTATCCATCTTGGTTTTCCTGATCTCTGAATGCTGTTTCTGTATTCATCAAGTCTACCAGGATCTGTTTGAATTCTCTCTACTTGTGCCACAGCTCCAAGTATCAGTGAATTTTTTTCTAATTGTACAGGATGACAAACACAATTTTTAGTTTTCTATTTTGGTAAAAAAAAATTTCAAAAAAATATAATAATTATTTTGAATTAAATTATACCTTATTTTTTTTAAAGTACGTTCGTATGGCTCAAAAATAAAAAGTGTATGGTTTTCTTGTCTATCACCTGGTAGAGTTCCCAACCTCTACCATTATTCTCCCCTCATATCCAGGTTACTTCTGTTAATAGATTCTTGTGTATCCTTCTCATTTGAAAACAGTACCCCATTTTACATAAAAAGAGAGCACACCGTACTCACCCAGCTTTTTAATACTTAGCAATACATTTAAAAGCTTTCTTTATAAAGACACAAAACATATCCTTTTTCTCTTTTTTTTTTTTTTACAATGGCAGAGTATTCAGTTTTATGAATTAAACCGTAATTTATTTAGTCACCTCGTGGTGGCCGTTTGTATTGTTTCCAGACTTTTGTTACCACAAATAGTGCTGCACATGTTTCATCTTACACATGTGCAATTGTATCAGTAGAAAACTTATGAAAAATAGAGTTGTTTGGCCATAGGATAAATGCTTTTTAAATTTTGATGATTATTCCCAGATTGCCCTCCAATGAGGTTACATCATTTTACATTGCCACCTATGTTTTATGAGAATGCCTTCTTCCCCATAGCCTCATTAACATCAAACATCAGATTTTTGTCTACCTGTTAATTTTTTCAAATGGTATCGTAGTTTTAATTTGCATATTTTTTTCATGCCTGAGATTGAACACATTTTTTCTGTGTTTAAGGTCCATTTATGTTTCTTTTCTGGGCAAAATTGGAATTCTTTAACCAGTTTTCTGTTTAGCTGTTGGATTTTTTTTTTTTCTCTTCTGTATTTGTAGGAGTCCCTTTGTGTTAGGGAGTTAAAGCCCTTTGTGATATAACAGCTAGCTGTTCTAGTTTGATAGCTGCTGGAATGCAAAATACCAGAAACAGAATGACTTTTAAAAAGGGGAATTTAATAAGTTGCTAATTTACAGTTCTAAGGCCAAGCAAATGTCCCAATTAAAACAAGTCTATAGAAATGTCCAATCAAAGGTATCCATCCAGGGAAGGATAACTTGGTTCAAGAAAGCTGATGATGTTCAGGGTTTCTCTCTCATTCTGGAAAAGCACATGGCCGACATAGTTTCTCTCTCGGCTAGAAGGGTACCTGGTGATCAAGGCGTCATTTGCTGGCTTTCTTTCCTGGCTTCCTCTTTCACGAAGCTCCCCGGGAGGCGTTTTCCTTCTTCATCTCCAAAGGTTGCTGGCTTGTGTGCTCTCTGCTTCTCGTGGCTGTGTCATTCTTCTCTGCTCACTTTGAATCTCTTTCTTTCTCCAAAATGTTTCCTCTTTTATAGGACTCCAGAAACTAATGAAGACCCACCCAAATAGGTGGAGACACGTCGTCACCTAACCCAGCTCAACAACCACTCTTGATTAAATCACATCTCCAGGGAGATGATCTGATTACAGATTCAAACATACAGTATTGAATAAGGATTATTCTGCCTTACGAAATGGGATTTTGATTAAAACATGGCTTTTCTAGGGGGCATACATCCTTTCAAACCAGCATACCTGCTAATATTTTTTCTGATTTGTTTAACTTCCAATGTTTTTTGCCATATATATAATGTTTTTTGATGCTAGTTTCCTATCCTTTCTTTTTTTTCTTTTAACATGATTGAATTTATCATTCTTTTAACAATGATTTGGAATCACTGTTAGAAAGATCCTAATAATTTAAAAGATTGGCAAATACTTAATTGGAAAGATGACCATAAAATGCAATTTAGTCTTGTTAACTACTTAATATTAGTAAAATGTTTTGCTTTAAGTTGTACATAGGGCAAACGACTAAATACCAAGTTAAATTAATGATCAGTTATGTAAAAATAAGCAAGAGGTAGAATTTCTAGTTAGTCAGAGTTAATATTTTCTTTTAGTTAACGTACATATTTTTTACTTGAATAAAGCCATAACTAATAGAAATATTGCTTTTATTATCTTAAAGCTTTATTGCAACTTCATTTTTTAAAAATGTCTGGAATAAAATCAAGATTCAAATAAAAAAATAAGATTTCATGAAATTGCTTAAGTTAATTTTAATATCTTCAAAAGATATGTGTCTTCCCTATTATCTTTTTTTGAATGTAAGAAAAAATCATGGTGGTATGAAATAGTTTAATTCCTTACAGATTTTGAGTTAGAGACCACAGTTCAAAATCAGGAGGCTTAGAATATGTTCTGAGACCAAATAGAGGGATGTTTATACTTTCTGAGAGCGCTTACTCTCTGTTTTACACCATTAACCTGAAAAGGTCCCATTTTCTTTTCAGTGAATTTATTTAAAGAGAGGAGAGGGTTATGGGCCCAGAAAAGTATGATTTCCATCCTTTACCTCTTTGCTCTGTCATGTTCATTATGCTACTTTGGAAATGCATTCTTTCACCCTGAGCAGTGTGACCTGCTGATTGAATGGTGGGTAAATTAATTACGAGTTTTCCAAGTAACAAATTAGTCTTTGCCTTTTTGGCAAGGAAAATGGAATTTTGTAAATTACTTAGCATTTTTATGTTTCTTACTGATTGTTTTACTTGTTGACTATTTTTGTAAATTCAAGCAGTCTTTGAGAAAATTGTTCAACATAGGTGGTACCATTTCATTATTAATGGTTATGTATATAGATCAAAGTGTGATATATATTTTGGCTAAGAAAATACTTATAGAACAACTTTTATATGAATAGCAATATCTTTTAGATTATTTAACTTATCTTAGGAAAGTTGTCCAAATATTTCAATATAAAAATGACTTAAATCCCAGTTTAACTTTGATTAAATATATTTAAATAACATTAAGTTAGATATTTAAAGTAATTCCAGGCATAGATCTCCTGTATAATGAGATTTAATTATGTTTAATTTTCCCAGCAGAAATTCAGGAAGCAAAGGCTCCCAGTCCTTCCATAAACCGGCAAACCAGCATTGAAACGGATAGAGTGTCTAAGGAGTTCTTAGAATTTCTCAAGACCTTCCACAAGACAGGCCAAGAAATCTATAAACAGACCAAGCTGTTTTTGGAAGCGATGCCTTACAAAAGGGTAGGTTGAAAATAACCACTTAGAAACATAGAACTATGGTCTTAGGAAAGGTATTAGAGATAAGCTAGTGCAACATTACCATGTTATGTCTGAGAAAATCAAGCTCCAGAGAAGTTAATTCACTTAGCTATGAGCCTAGTTAAGCCACTAAGCCTGTTTAAAACCTGACTCCCAAGGTAGTACTTTTCCAGTGCAACTTAATGGTGTCTGGATCATGTTTACGTGGAAAGTCTGACATTGAAGCCACTTGGGTTACATGCTTTAGTAATAGGCCTTCCTAATTTATAACCTTATAAGTAGTATAAAACTGCTAAGAGAGCCATAGTAGTTATTTAAATAACAAGTGTGGGCCAGTAGCAATGATTTTGGGCTTTTTTGTTGTTGCTTGTTTTGTATTTTTATTTTTAATTTTCTTCTGCCTATTCAGAAAAAGGAAAGATAGAATTTAGAAGTTGAAAGAGACGCTATCAACTATCTGACTTCAATTCCTTTATTTTATAGAAGGGAAACCTGAGAATCAGAAAGAATGAGTAACTTGTTCAAGGTTACACAGCTAGACTTTGCAGCTGTCAAAACTAGAACTTATATCTTCCCCATCTGTGTCTTTTCTAACACATAATTTCAGTTTCAATAAATTGTAAGACTGCCTATAATGGGACTCATTTTATAAATAGTGATTAATTCTGTTATAACAGACTATAGCCATTAACTCAGAATTCTTGCCAAAAGTCCCTTCTATGAAGTGAGGAAGTCATGGGAAGGAAAAGGGAATTAGAAAAACAGCATTGTGATTAGTTATTTAGCTGTATTCCAGCTGTGGTCAGAGATCAGTAGGCTAATAAGCAATGGGTTTCTGCCTAAATATTTTTTAGATATTGAATTCAATTGGTAAGGGAGAAAAGAAGCTTCTTTCTTGCTCTTTAGGAGTATAATTCTACTGAGAATAAGATGTAACCTTCTTTTCCTCAAGGTATTTGTGAGTGAATAGTGACATTTAGAGTTAAGCAAGCAAGTTATCCTTGAGTTTTTTAATTGAAAGCAATAATAGACTGTTCCTTGATATGGAAAAATTCTAGAGTTCATGTGACGTACACAGTGCAACCAGAGGTTTTGTGGTTATTCTTCAACCCATATGAAGTATTCATAAGGTATGCTATATTATGTTAGCATATATACTATAGTACATTTATATATATACTGTAAAATAACATATTTGAGAACACTGCTAAGTATGGATTTATTCATTTTTCTTTTGCTTAGAAGTATAAAAACTCTTGTTCTATAATATTTTAGTTGACTTTTAAATCAATATATTAAAGTAAAGAGATGATTAAGTGGTATAGGTACCTCTGTGCCTAACTACTTTCAAGTCTTCACTAATTGATATCAGTGACCTAGATATGACCTCAGATTCCTTCTAAGAGCTACTATGAAACCTACTTTCCATTTCTACACTAATTCTAAGTGTTTCATGGTCAAGTTGCCAAGTTTTACGAATATATCTAATATTATCTTCGACAGCTAGCACAGTGTCTGACACACACCTGATATTCAGCAGATGTTTACTAAGCTGAATTTTCCCTAGGGAAGTCTTTGTTGCCTTTGACTGCAAGTTAATGTTCTTTCAAATAAATAAAATACTTTTTATACCTGAGCTATCCTAATCCAAGTCTCAGAGTATTAAATCATTTAAATTTCTTGTGAGAATGGATTGAGTAAAATTTGGAGAAGTTTCTGTGAAGTAGTAAAGTGTGTAATAGTATAACCTGTGTATGCAGTCCACCAAAACTGCACACACAGACACATTATTCTCACCACCTCTACTTTTGAGTCATCTTATTCAGAGGACCTACCCAATATGAAAATACATGCTTATCTGTTAAAACTGTCCCCTTGATGCTGCCATTAACTAATAATTCTTTCCACTGCAACCTACAATATTATTTTTCCCAAAATTTCTTTGTGTTGAAGTCCACTGTAATGAATCACTCTTGCACACATCTGTGCCCGTTTCATGCCTGTTTTCTCAAATCCTAGTATATGTCAGTGGTGGGCAAACATTTCCACTTTATGGGCCAAGTCTAGAAAAATAAATATTTTCAGACCTGTATTAAAGAGATATTTTAGCTATTATACCTTTATTTATCAACCCAAAGTTGGATTGTATTTTAATACTTCACTGTTCAACAAATGTTATTTTGTCCCCTCTCCCGCTTGATTAATCTTGTTAGATATTAATGTTAAAATAGGTATCGTTTTATAATACATAGTTTTTTACTCATCTTATTAAATATTAATGTTAAAATAGGTATTGTCTTTTTGTATAATACAGCTTAGTATTCTTTAAAATGAGGGGTATTTCCATTGTAAATGAGACAGACAGCTACATCATTAACACAAAATGTATTTATGCTGAACATACAGTTGTATATTTGTCCCTACTCTTCTCTTGGAAGCCACCATGCAAGAATGTAAATTTTTTTAAAAATAGAGGGCAGACGCAAAGTAAGCAAAAAAAAAAAAACCCTCCTAAATATGGTTTAGTCTTTTTAACTTCTTATCTTTACAAAATAACACAAACTTAAGAATTTTACTAAAGAACCAAGCTCCAAATAGGTATGTGTGACCATGGATTTGGGACTATGTATGGTTACCCATGGAACGGATATATATAGATTTCCTCTGTCATCTGGAGAAAGCTTTATGAGCCCAGGTAATTTTAAAGCATTATATAGACCCAGCTAAATGTAACTCCTTTCCATTATAACTAGAAAACAGCATTTTCTAATATGAGATTAATGGCTTGACAAAAAACACATTCTTCTGTGAATTTATTTGTATGAAAGCATTTTTAAAGCACAATAATTAGACTGCACCAAAATAAAAATTAATAAAGACAAAGTAATTTTTTGTGCACACCATTTGATTTCTGCCTCTGCTAAATGTGAATACATCTCTCAGGTACATTTTCCTTGGTCCTGAAAGTATAGTCTGCCCTTTTTTAAAAAGAGGCAACCCTCTACTTCCCCCAAAGTACAGACCCTTTAATATGTTGAATATTGCATTAAAATTTTTTAAGAAACAAATTTTCTGAATTTCTCAGTTCAGTTTTCAAAGCACAATCCCCTTGTTAGTAGTCATCAGATAAGGTTATTTTCCTTGTTAAGGAGGTCGTCAAGCACAGTTTAGAAGTTTTGCTACTTTCATTGTTCTTTTTCTGCCCATTCATCTTACAAAAATCTGGTTTTAATTATATAAACAGATTATTTTCTGGTATTCATGCTCCTTAAAAATCTGCTTTTCCATCCCTGATAGAGAAGAAAACATAATATAATTTAAGATGTGACTGTATCTTCATTCATCTTTTCTTCCTTAATTTTTTACCTAAATTATTAGATTTAAAATTTAGATAAATTGAATGTAGGTTGTCTTACTAGATTAAATAGAAAGGCTCCTATCCCTTAAAATGGCTTTACTCTTCTAAACTATATATGTATGCAAGGAGCATTTTTGCCTGCTTAAATAGCAGTAATTAAATATTACTGCCATAAAAAAAACAGAAGCATCAAAAACCAAGACACTTTAATCAACAAAATAGGCTTTAATTATGGTGAGAAAATCAGGGGGGGTGGGAATAACCCGGACCCAGTTTGAAAATTAGAAGTAGCGTAGACAACAGGAACAAAGGAAAACTTCTGAGCTGTCACAGTCTATGTCATAAGAAACAAAAATAGATTAAAGATTGACTTGATAACTGTTTCGGTTTGCTTAAGCTGCCAGAATGCAATATGCCAGATATGGACTGATTTTTATAAACAGGTTTTATTAAGTTACAAGTTATAATTCTAAGGCCATGAAAATGTCCAATTAAAGGCACCAACAAGAGGACACCTTCTCTAAGGAAAGGCAGCTGGCCTCTGGAACACCTCTGTCAGCTGGGAAGGCACATGGCTAGCATCTGCTGGTCATTACTCTCAGTTTATTGCTTTCAGCTTTGGATTCCAGTGGCTTTCTCTCTTTAAGTGTCTGTGAGTCCTTTCTTAGCTCCTCCAGTGCAAACTCTGGATTTCATTTTTTAGCTTAGTGTCTCCCAGGGCATTGCTATCTGCATCTCCAAATGTCTGTGGCTGAGTTGTCTCCAAAATGTTTGCCCCTTAAAGGAAAGGACTCCAGTAAGCTGATTAAGACTTACCTTAAATGGGCAGGGTCACCTCTCCATGGAAACAACCTAATCAGAAGGTCCTACCCAACCATGCATCTGCCCCCAATAAGATTGAATTAGAAGAACATAACTTTTCTGGAGTACATAACAGTTTCAAATCAGCACAATAACTAGGTTGAAAGTGATGGATGAATAAAAATAATCTAGAACATGTCATAGAAGAATATAGGGATTTGTGAGTGAAAACTTACCATTATTATGGGGTTCTTTTTATATTTTTGTTGCAAGCCTTAAACAAACATACAACCATTCTATACATGAGGTAAAATCAATAGCTTATAATACCATCACATAATTGTGTATTCATCATCATGATCATTTTTTTGAACATTTGCAGCTCTCCAGCAAAAGAAATAAAAAAGAAAAAACTCATACATACCATACCCCTTACCCCTCCCTCTCATTTACCACTAGTATTTCAGCCTATCAATTTATTTTAACCTTTGTTTTCCCTACTATTTGTTTATTTTTATCCATATTTTTCACTCATCTGTCCATACTGTAGATAAAAGGATCATCAGACACAAGATTTTCACAATCACACATTGTAAATGCCATATCATTATACAGTCATCTTCAAGAAACAAGGCTACTGGAACACAGCACTACAGGAAAACTTAGAACATTATGGAAGGCAACAGAAATTAGGAATACAAAAAATATGGACATCAAAGCTAAAGCCTAAATAAATAAAATAGTGAGCAACAGTTAAAAAAAAAAAAGGTAAAGAATCCAGAAATGATTCTGGATCTCATGATCATGGAGATCTAGATTACTAATTGTGAGAGTTCCAAATGAAATGCAAGGGAATTATAATTAAGAACATAATCAAAGGTTTTCAAAACTTGGGAGGAGTATGGATGAATTTAATCAGAAAATTAAGAAAGTATAAAATACCTCTCAGTATTATTCAAAAAAAGACACCCACTTGTAAAATATTTAAACTAAAAAGAAAAATTTTCTAGAAAGAAAAATGACTTTGGACTTTACTCAGACATTACAGAAAAGATGATCCCCTGCAATAGTTGGAGAATACCTGAGGAAAGGGATTTGTTTACACACCTAGTCTGTCTTTTTTCTTGGAAAACTACAAGACCTATTTTTAAAAAAAAAATTTTTAATAATAAAACCAATCAACGTACAATATGAACATTCTTTTTTCATCACATAGTTGTATATTCATCGTCATGATCATTTCTTAGAACATTTGCATCAATTCAGAAAAAGAAATAAAACAGAAAAAAATTCATACGTACTATACCCCTTACCCCTCCCTTTCATTGATCACTAGCATTTCAATCTACTAAATTTATTTTAACATTTGTTCCCCCTATATTTATTTATTTTTAATCCATCTGTTTTACTTATCTGTCCATAAGGTAGATAAAAGAAGCATTTGACACAAGGTTTTCACTAAAAGAAGCATTTGACACAAGGTTTTCACAATCACACAGTCACATCAAGAAAGTTCAGTTCCAGTTATCCAATAACTACCCTATTTCTATCACCTGATGATCTCTGTTCTTAACTGAAATTATCCAAGTTCATTGATTAATATTAGTTCATATCAGTGAAACCATACAATCATCTTCAAGAAACATGGCTACTGGAACACAGCTCTGCATTTTCAGGCAATTCCCTCCAGCCTCTCTGTTACACCTTAACTAAAAAGGTGATATCTATTTAATGTGTAAGAATAACCTCCAGGATAACCTCTCGACTCTGTTTGGAATCTTTCATCATTGGCACTTTATTTTGTCTCATTTCTCTCTTCCCCCTTTCAGTTGAGAAGGTTTTCTCAGTCCCTTGGTGCTGAGTCCCAGCTCATTCTAGAATTTCTGTCCCATGTTGCCAGAAAGGTCCACACCCCTGGAGTCATGTCCCACATAGACGGGGGAGAGCATTGAGTTTGCTTGTCATGTTCGTTGAGAGAGGCCACATCTGAGCAACAGAAGAGGTTCTCTTGGGGGTGACTCTTAGGCCTAATTTTAAGTAGGCTTAGCCTATCCTTTGCGGGGTTAAGTTTCTTATGAACAAACCCCAAGATTGGGGGCTCAACCTATTGCTTTGGTTGTCCCCACTGCTTGTGAGAATATTAAGCATTCTCCACTTGGGGAAGTTGAATTTTCCCCCTTTCTCACCATTCCCCCCAGGGGACTTTGCAAATACCTTTTTATTCACTGTTTAAAGCACTCTGGGATTTATCAGGGCATCACTCTGGACAAACCTACAAAATCTCATGCCCTACTCAAGGTTCCAGGTATTATGGTGTTCAATTAAGGTGTCCACATAAATTATATTAGGAAATGCGCTAGTTGAGATATAAATTTTTTACCAAATAAAAAATTTTTGCTTTAGTCTCACGCATAAGTTAAAGTTTTAAAATATTAATTACCATTTATTTTCAACACCCTTCATTATTGACATTCATTTGTTCTTCCTCATGCAAAAACATTTTTTAATTTGTACATTTAGTCACTATCATTGTACACTCTAGGCATTCCTAGATTATACCATCTCAGTCTTTGTCTTTCGTTCGGATTTCATTTGTGCCCCTAGGCCTCCTCCCTCTATCATTCTCACATTTAGCTTTATTTAGTGTTCTAACACTATTGTATTATAGTTAGGTAGTATTGTGCTACAATCAGTCCCATTGCACAGTCTGTATCCCTTCAGTTCCAGTTATCCAATAACTACCCTATTTCTATCACCTGATGATCTCTGTTCTTAACTGAAATTATCCAAGTTCGTTGATTAATATTAGTTCATATCAGTGAAACCATACAGTTTTTGTCCTTTTTTTTCCTCTGGCTAATCTCATTCAGCATAATTTTCTCGAGGTCCATCTATGTTGTTACATACTTCATAACTTTATTCTGTCTTATAGCTGAATAATATTCCATCGTGTGTATATACCACAGCCTGTTTAGCAATTCATCTATTGATGGACATTTAAGCTGTTTCCATCTCTTGGCAATTGTAAATAATACTGCTATAAACATTGGTGTGCAAATGTCCATTTGTGTCTTTGCCTTCATGTCCTCTGAGTAGATACCTAGCAATAGTATTGCTGGGTCATATGGCAGTTGTATACTTAGCTTCCTGAGGAACTGCCAAATTGCCTTCCACAGCGGTTGTACCATTTGATATTCCCACCAACAGTGGATAAGTGTGCCTCTTTCTCCACATCCTCTCCAGCACTTGTCATTTTCTGTTTTATTGATAATGGCCATTCTGGTGGGTTTGAGATAATATCTCATTGTGATTTTGATTTGCATTTCCCTACTAGCCAGGGGAGTTGAGCATCTTTTCATGTGCCTTTTGGCCATTTGTATTTCCTCTTCTGAGAAGTGTCTGTTCAAGTCTTTTGCCCATTTTGTAATTGGGTTGTCTGTCTTTTTGTTGTTGAGTTCAACAACCTCTTTATATACTCTGGATGCTAGACCTTTATCTGATATATCGTTTCAAAATATTATCTCCCTTTATGTAGGATGTCTTTTTACTTTCTTGATGAAGCTCTTTGATGCACAAAAGTGTTTAATTTTGAGGAGTTCCCGTTTCTTTCTTCAATGCTCATGCTTTGGATGTAAGATCTAGGAAACCGCCTTCTATTATAAAATTTATAAGATATTTCCCTACATTTTTTTCTAACAGTTTTATAGTCTTAGATCTAAGGTTTAGGTCTTTGATCTATTTTGAGTTAATTCTTGTATAGGATGTGAGATATGGATCCTCCTTATTTTGCCTATAGATATCCAGTTCTCTAGGCACCATTTATTGAAGAGACTGTTCTGTCCCAGGTGAGTTCTTGATTGCCTTATCAAAGATCAATTGACCATAGATGAGAAGGTCTATATCTGAACACTCTATTCGATTCCATTGGTCAGTATATCAATCGTTATAGCAGTACCATGCTGTTTTGACCACTGTAGCTTCGTAATACACCTTAAAGTCAGGTAGCGTGAGCCCTCCGACTTCATTTTTCTTTCTCCGGATACTTTTAGCTATTCGGGGCACCCTGCCCTTCCAGATAAATTTGGCTATTGGTTTTTCTATTTCTGAAAAGTAAGTTTTGGGGATTTTAATTGGTATTGCATTGAATCTGTAAATCAATTTAGATAGAATTGATATCTTAACTATATTTAGTCTTCCAATCCATGAACACGGTATGCCCTTCCATTTTATGTAAGACCTTTTAAAATTTTTTAGACAGACGTACTATCACTTAGGTCCTTTGTCAAGAACTGTGAAGAGCCTGAGATTTACTTTATTTGCAAACTAATAAGTTAGCCTGGGACAGTTTAATGAATACTGGCAGAAAACTTGAGTCTCCTGTGTCAGAGAAAAAGGCAGTTATTTACTCACAAATAATAGCAGCATCTGCACTGATTCCTTAAGTATCAAAACATACAGGGTGATGCAAAGAAAACTGGATAATGCCTGCATACACAATGGCTGTGTTATAGGAGAGGAACCTCAAACTTAGGATCCCAAATCTTTTATAATGGGCAAGAAGCCAGTTTGATCTTTGCCCAGAGGAAAGCATCTTTATTATACTGTACAGTAAACAAACCTACCCATTTCTATTGAAGGAGACATTCTCTGTTTTCAAGGTTGTTTGCTATGTAAATATCCTTGGAAAAAATGATGCTGAGAAAAGGCATCAATGGTTCTGCTCAGAATACGTGTTGACATATGAGACCCCTATGGAAAATTGTCAACCAGCATCTTTCTAATACTGTCAAGGGAGGAATAATAATAAATGACCATATTTCTTCCTTCTTTCATTCAACTGTTGAACAGTAACCATATGCTAGATTCTCTTGTAGACATCTATAATATCTAGTGGTTAACAGTGCTGTCATGGAGCAGACATTTTACTGGGGGAAATGTACAAACAGATCTATAACAACAGTGGTTAAGTAATACAAAAATAAGTGGCAAGGGACTTATTTAACATTATAAAGTAAGCACTATAATGAAAAATAAAGTATAAATCTATGCAACATACATAGAAACATAAAAAGAAATTGTCTAGATTGTAACATAAAATTACACTGATTGTGTGGAACTGGGGGAGAGAAGGTGATTGATTGCCTCCAGTAAAACAGGCCACTTAGGGTTTTAGAAGAAGGTCATGAGTATTTCTAGATAGAAGGTAGTACTGGTAATAATTATAAGAATGAATACAGTTTGTTCTAAGTTAAGTATTAAAATAGAGTACAAATGAAAGGTAACCATGTCTAAACTATCTAAGTAGATAAAAAGAATATAGAGTCTATTGGGGAACATACATAAGCAAAAAGAATAACAAGTAAATTATAGCATCATAAAAGACAATTCACCTATCACAGTTGAAATGTTAAGGAAGGTCCCACTATTTTTTAAAAATAGATTCATAGGTTGATAATAAAAAATCTCATCTCAATAAAATCCATAGGTGTAGTACTTCTTTTGTTTATTTAAACCCATTCTGTTTATTGAAAGGATTTGAAGAGTTTTAGAAAAATATTTAAAATAAAATTAAGAGAACAACTTGATGATAGGTTTTATTAACATATTCTTGTTAACATGTTCTTCATGTAGCTGCTGCTTTTGATTACCCACATAAAAGTCCAGGCATAAGGTTACATTACTTCTGTGAAGAAATATTTCTAGTGGACCTAAAATTGTTTAGTCCATAGATACATTTTTCTGGCAAGATAGTTTAATATAAAAGTGAAGCTTAGAGAATTTATAGTACCCATTTCTTTTATCAATTGACAGTTGAGAGCTAGATAAGAGGCAGAGATTGAAGAAGTCTCAGAAGAGAATTGAAAATACGTTGTGGTAGTTGAAAGAAAAGCCATGCATCTGACATGCCAGACATGCTCAAGTAGAGACCCATCCCACTTCCACACAGAGGCAGCAGCAGAATTTTGGGTAGGATCAGGTATGGATCTACTTACAATCACACCATCAAGCATAAAAGAGAACTTTTCTAATAAGCATCATTTAGAAATATCTTGTCACCACTATCTCACAGAGGATACCTACTGTCACTGTCACTGTACCTATTTAGAGATGATTGTTAAAGATAGATGGAATAAGGAAAATAAGTGAAAGATTTACTCCTATATCACTTTGTCCTTGCTTATAATTACAATAGTAATTATAATTACTTAATTGCATTTCAGTCTTCTCAATTATGCTGAAAAAGCCCTCAGCATTTTAGTAATCTTTCTATTTCATTGTCCAGTGCAGTGGCTGGCAATTCTTCTAGTCATGTAGTAAGTATCTTTAAAATGGATATAAATACAATTTTCATGTGCATCAAATGAAATTATCCAGAAAGTGAAAAGACAACCTACAGAATGGGAGAAAATAGTTTAAAACCATATATCAGATAAGGACTTAATACCCAGAAAATATAAAGAACATTTACAATACAACAACAAAAAGACAACTCAATTTAGAAAGGGGCAACCAACATGAATAGTAGTTTCTCAAAAAATATATACAAATGGCCAATAAACACATGAAGAGTTGTTCAATATCATTAGCCATTAGAATGCAAGTCAAAACCACAATAATATATCACATCACTTCATACCCACAAGGATGGCTATTTAAAAATATGGAAAATTATAAATGTTGGAGAAAATGCAGAGAAAACTAGTCCACTGTTGGTGGGAATGTAAAATAGTGCAGCCATTAGTGGAAAGCAATAGGGCAGATTCTCAAAAAATTAATATAGATTACCATATGACCTAGCAATTCCACCCTTAGGTATAAACCCAAAGAGGAAAACAGGGTTATAGATACTTATACACCAGTGTTTATAGCACCTTTATTTACAATAGTGAAAAACTGAAAAGAGCCCAAGTAATGTAAAACAAATGAATGGATAAAGAAAAAATTGTACATACACACAATGGAATATTATTTGCCCATAAGAATGAAGTTGGGCAGGCCATGGTGGCTCAGCAGGCAGAGTTCTCGCCTGCCATGCTATGGTGGCTCAGCAGGCAGAGTTCTCACCTGTCATGCCAGACCCAGGTTCGATTCCCTGTGCCTGCCCATTCAAAAAAAAAGAAGAAGAATGAAGTTAAGAGACATGATAGCATGCCACATGGAAACACCTTGAAACATCCTCAGTGAAATAAGCGTATAAGGATAAGAAAATGTGTGGTAAAATTTACAAGAGATGATTAAATAGCAAATTTGCAGGGAGAGAAAGCAGATTAGAGATTACCGAGGTGGGGCAGAGAAGGGGGGAGCGTGGAGGGGAGTGTTTACCAAAAAAAAAGATAAAAAAAGAAAAAACCTTCATGGATTTAATTGAATCTTAAAAAAAGAGGAGGCAGTAAACCTAACATTCCACGTAATGCAGGTAATTTCAAGTCCAGGGTTTTTTTTTGGAAGATTTTCCATCTGATGTCTAGCGTCTGGTTACATAGAGTTGTTACTGTTTCTGATAGCTTTGGAACTAAAATAATAATATTGTCTCGTATTGTTCATTATTTATATAGCCATTATCCTAGGAAAATTCAAGGGAAAATAAAATACTGATAGAAGTATAAATTTAACAACATGACATATACAAGATAAATCCACAAAATTCATTTGCAATATAATATGCCAATGATAAAAAGCTAAGGAGCCTAGCACATTAAAATAATATATCAATAACAATAAAATATCAAATATTAGCATAATCTTACATAGGATATTAAAAGTTCATCCAAAAAATTTTTAAAAGAGTTTGGGAAGTGTATCTGGCATCTCACTGAAAGAAATAAAATGGTGAATTTAACAGTACTTTGCAGATCAGTATATCAACACTTAAAATATTTTCATCATAAAGTTAACATTGCTTATTCTAGAAAAACAAGGAAGCAAAAATACCATATAATTTGTATGTGTGTGAGGGGTATAAAAGAAATAATTTGGGAGGGGTAATTTCTAAATCTAGCAGATTCCAAAATATATTGTAAAATGAAAGTCATTATAACTGGATGAGAATTTGGTAAAAAAAAAAAATTTATAGAAAAATGAAATCAGAGATTCCAGAAATATATTAAATTCCCCAGGAGCTGGGAAAACATATCTCTTTTTACTAATTGCTGCTGAAAAAGATAAGATTGCATATATTATTTTAGGTCTGTTATTTTGTACCATGCACCCTATATTCCAGCTAAATTAAAGAATTAAGTGTGAAAAAACTTAGAAGAAAGTAGATTAGGATATTTCTTTTACGTGGGAGAGAAGCTAAATTGAACTATTGAAAAATTGTTTTTAATGTCCAGTAAAGGCTTTACTGGGATTAATTTTTTAAAAATTGGTACAATGAAAAAGCTGAAATAAAGGGGAAGATAACAGTGGGAAATTACAGTGACTAGAAATAAGAGCTTTTTATGATAAAATCTATAAAATTTAATAAGGTTAGTTCCCAGGTCTTATTAGGGATCAATTTTAGTGAAATGGCATGTATCTAAGGAACTAATGCAGGCAGTTAAGAGGGCTACAGTCAAGGTGGTCAGAGATAATTTTATCAGTGTTAAAAAGGTAGAAAAACTAAAAATAGATTCTCAGACCAACCAAGGTAACTGTTGCTAACTGGGAAGCAGAGTGCAGTAGTTTGGACAGTTTGGGCCAAGTGCACTTAAACCATTCATCCAATGGAAGAAGAGCCATGGAGGTTTCAGGCAGAAACCTGAACATGATTTAACATTAACTTGACTGTAGTGCATAAGATGGACTGAGAGTGAGAGAGATCAAAAGTAGGGAGAGTAGTAGACTGTAGGTGAGTTAATGAGGGCTCAAACAAGGAAGGGATTGATGGGAGAGAGACTCTGAAGTCAGATAAGCATGGTTTGGCAACTGCCCTGATTCCAGTAGTTCTCGCCTACCCTCAGTGGGGCTTTATCTGCCTTGGAGTGTAAGGTTTTTGGCTCATGTAGAGGTCAGTGGAAAACAGTTCTGTGGAATTGGCCTTGGGTCTTTTTCATACCTTGTAAAAAGCATCTTTACAAGAACTATTGAGATAAATTTCTAATTTGGATGTCAAGAATGGTTTTATTTCACCTGAACAATTAGTTCACTTTTATTTTCAGATGCTGAATTCAGTGTAATTATTTTCATTTTGGCAGTGATGGCTGGAAAGTTTAAAGGCAAATTTATAGACTGACTCTTGAAATACATTTGTTTTAAACTTTCGTCTCTATTTGTGAATTTTAATTTTGTTAAAAATGTTGCAGGTAACCAAACATTTTTCATTAATTAATTGAATACTCTATAACTTAAGTATTAAGTCTTAAAATCATTTTAGGATCTTGAAATTCATGTTTAAGTGGAGATTACAAAACAACACAGTCATTGCTGATATTAAATGTTTGTCAAAGAAATGACAATGGAAATTTCACATGGACAGTGTAAGTGACCTGCAGCATTGTCTGAAATTCCTAACTAATCGATTTCTTTTTCTTTTAACTTTTTTAATTGTATAGTATAACATATATACAAAGCAAAGAAATAAAAAAGCAATAATTTTCAAAGCACTCTTCAACAAATGGTTACAAGACAGATCCCAGAGTTTGTCATGGCCTACCATATGATCCTCTCATCTTTTTCCTTCCAGCTGCTCCAGAATATAGAGGCTAGAGGGCTTAAATATTTTTTATCATCACAGTCGACTTTTTTCCTTCTTTTTTTGTGAACAGTAACATATGTACAAAAAAAAACTATAAATTTCAAAGCACAGCACCACAATTAGTTGTAGAACATATTTCAGACTTGGACATGGGTTACAATTTCAAAATATTAGGTTTTTACTTCTAGCTCCTCTGAAATACTAGAGACTAAAAGAGATGTCAATTGAATGATTCAGCATTCATATTCATTTGTTAAATCCTGTCTTCTATGTATAACTCCACCACCACCTCTGATCTTTCCATCCCTCTCTTTAGGGGTGTTTGGGCTATGGCCATTCTAACCTTTTCATATTGGAAGGGTCTGTCGCAAATATGGGATAGGCAGCTGGAACTATCTGATGTTCTGGAGAGGCTGGGCTAGTTTTCAGAACTTATCTGGACCAGGACCCATCTGGAGGTTGTAGGTTTCTGGAAAGTTACTTTAGTACCTGGAACTCTTGTGGAGTCTTATATATTGCCCTAGGTGTTCTTTAGGATTGACTGGAATGGGCCTATTTGGGGGTTGGCAGGTTATGACAGGTAACAAGGTCTACCTGAAGCTTACATAGGAGCAACCCCAGAGTAGCCTCTTGACTCTATTTGAACTCTCTCTGCCACTGATACTTTATTAATTACACTTCTTTTCCCCCTTTTGGTGAGGATGTAATTGTTGATCCCACGGTGCAAGGTCTGGATTCATCCCTGGGAGTCATCTCCCATGTTGCCAGGGAAACTTTCACCCCTGGATGTCACGTCCCACGTAGGGGGAAGGGCAATGATTTCATTTGCAGAGTTGGGCTTAGAGAGACTGAGAACACATCTGAGCAACAACAGAGGTCCTCCAGAGGTAACTCTTAGCCTATAGGTAGTCTAAACTTCTCTGCCTTCACAAGAGTAAGCCTCATGATTGAGGGCAAGGCCTATTGATTTGAGTATCCCTAAAGTTTGACACAGTATCAGGGGATTCCCTGTTGGTAAGGTTTAATAATTCCATCTTTTTCTTTTTTATTAACACATTAGTTATTATATTTCAATTGAGTTGAACGTACATATTTGCATTCTCACAGGTTTAAATATTTTTGGTAACAATGATAACTTATTTAACCCATAAAACCAGTATCAAAAAATTAAAAAATTCAAATTAATTAAGCTTTCGAGAAAAAGAAAAACCCAAATCTTACATAAAATGAGATGTACATTTAAATTATATTCCACACTGTGATAAAATCAAGAAGTAGAGACATAGCTGTTTTTGTCAGTCTTACTTCTTCAAGGATTCACCTAGATTAGTAATGAACGTGGATCCACATCTCATTCTGCATTAATTTATCAAATATTAAAATATTGTTTTCATTAATACATGTTTATGACTACTAATTGTTAGCTTAGTACCTATTTGCATTTCTTTTCCTTCTTGAGTGGTGGATCTCTATGATGAGTATGACATACCTATAATCGGTTAAAAAAAGGTCTCCCAAAGAAGCCATAGACATACCATGCTATAATTACATTTAGACAATCAAAAAGGGCCAAATACTTTATTTCTGTGGAGAGAGACAAAGATTTTTCTCACAGATGCACAGACAAGAGCCAGATATTTCAGTGCTACAAAGCAAATGCAGACACAAACACATGTGCCTACAGGGAAAGCAAAAATAAGCCTCTGTAGGTAAATGACTGGAGAGGGCCTTGCTACGCAGAGTGAAGGCTGTAGCCACTACTTCCCATCTACTCTGGAGGTTTTTCATGGTTCCGTCCCATGGAATTCCTTAAACAAAGAAATGGAAATAAAATTTTGTGTACTTATTCCTGGTACTTTTTTCTGTCTGTTTCCATGTTTTGCTTTTCTTTTTATTACTTTTCAATTTATTGTGCCAATCTGTTTATCTTTTATATAGACCTTAAGTCCTCTGTGGAAGAAAGTGAGGAAAAATATATATATTTTACCTATATAATCAGTAAAACCAAATAAAAACTATAAAATCTACTATTGTAGGGGCCAAGGAGAAATAAGCACATATATATGGTGAATCACAGTGTACATTGGGGTTTCTGAAGATTGTATCTGACCGTAGATACTAGAACTATAAAGTTGTTCATGATCATTGGACTGTTAATTACACATTTGGAGCTCTATCACAAATAACCCAAAATAAAACAGTCTTCACAAAATTGTTTACAGTTGTGATATATAATAATGAAAGGAAGGGAAAACCCTTTTTTTCATATATAATACAAAGTGATAGAATGGTTAAATAAACTAGTTTAATGTAGTGAATATTATGAAGCCATCAAAAAATGAATAAGTGTACTAGATAAATAGAATTGTACTTAAAATGTATATATTATCAAAATCTGCATTACTAATAAAGAATTTTAAAATATGCATTGTATGCATGTAAGAAGAAGTAAATATATACAGTGACTAGAATTAAAAGAGGACATAATAAAAACAAAATATAAATTAAAATTTTTAAAAAAAAGAGGATATAGGATGTAATAAATATTATTAATGTATAGCTTTTTCTCCCCTTTCAAAGTTATAATTTTTTAAGTGCTTTTGGAATTAGCACCAGTACAAGCAGTGGGTTTTGGGAACTTCTTAAAATTTAGAGCTGTATTCATCATCTTTCGTCAGTGATCAAGCAGCCTCTCTGTCCCTTTGTTTCAGGAATTAAGCATTGAAGAACAGTCAGAGTGTACTCAGGATTTTTACCAGAATGTGGCCGAAAGAATGCAGGCTCGTGGAAAAGGTAATACTTTGTTAGCCAGCTGTTGAGAGATTGCTAGTAGTTTCCCAGGGTCTGTCTGCTCAGTTTCTTAGCAGTTTTTCTCTTTCTCCGGTGGCCTGGGTAACTTGCATACTCCATCTTGTAAACTACTCCAATGACATTCTGGTAGCTGGTTTTAGCAGTGCCTTTGATTTCCACTGTGCATATCTTTTCAAGATAATCAGAGCATTTGGATACTTTATCAAGCAATGTTTAATAACTCCACTAAGGGTAGAGGTGGGGTGGATTAAAACCCCTTAGGAGATTTTTCTAAATGAATCCTCCTCCATCTTGGAATCACCATCTGGATATGTCATTGTTTATGATGATGAATTCCTCATGGAAGTTGGTACAGAGAACAATTGAGAATTACTGGCCTGGGAACTTTAGGTTTTTAGAAACTTTTATTGAATTTCACCTCTATTGATGTTGGACTTTAAAATGTACTTATCACGTGTGTAGATCAGAGAGCTGCCCCCCCCATTATACTTCAAAGACATTTTTAAGGATTTGTGGTAAACTCAGAGAAATGAAAGTGTGAGTCTTGCCAGTTTACATCAGTCTTGCACATTTCAAGTCTTTTTCTTATTTTTTTGTTTTATTTTGTTTTTTTTAACTTTTAAATTGTATAATAAAACATATATACAAAACAAAGAAATAAAAAGGCAATAGTTTTCAAAGCACTCTTCAACAAAGTGGTTACAGGACAGATCCCAGAGTTTGTCATGGGCTATCATACAATCCTCTCCGATTTTTCCTTCTAGCTGCTCTAGAATATAGGGAGCTAGAAGGCATAAATATTGTTTTTATCATCACAATTGACTTTTTTCTTTTTTGTGAAAAATAACATATATACAAAAAAAGCAATAAATTTCAAAGCACAGTTCCACAATTCCACAATTTTAGGTTTTTACATCTAGCTGCTCCAAGAAACTGGAGACTAAAAGAGATATCAATTTAATAATTCAGCAGTCATATTCATTTGTTAAATCCTATCTTCTCTGTCAAGTCTTTTCTAATGTAGTAATAGGGAGGGACTCAGATGATATCTTCCCATTTGGCAGGTGTACACTTCTTAGGTCCTGCCAAAACAGTTTAAGGCATTCTGTAAAAGGCAATCCAAGAAGTTGACATAATTTTGTAAAGTTTTTTTTTTAATTAAGCTCTTTTTAATGTAATTCTAGTAAATTAGTTTTCAGCTGTGTAGAAAGTACTATGGAAACATACTCTTATTATAAAATGTTTATCTCTCTCTTGAGCTTTTATATCCATTTGGGTATTTCAGTGCCTCCTGAAAGGGTTGAGAAGATAATGGATCAGATTGAAAAGTACATCATGACTCGTCTCTATAAATATGTATTCTGTCCAGAAACTACTGATGATGAGAAGAAAGATCTTGCTATTCAAAAGAGAATCAGGTAGTTATTCTGTTCTATCTTGTTTTATTTACTATTGGAAAACACAGTGTGAAAAACAAGGCCCTTGAGAGAAAGTGACAGTGAAGGTACAACCATCCTTATTATGTAAGCCTCTCTTTAGTGATATGAAGAAAAGGAACATGGTAAATTGATAGGAATAAAAGGGCTGTTGAGTCACCATCTTGCTTATCCGTCTGACTCTAGGCAGCCTTAGATAAGAACCATGATTGATATTTGAAATTGTTTCAAATCTCCAAAATTTTGAAGGAACAGGAGGACTTTTTCTTGTTTCCTTGTACTATCTTATCAGGCAGCTTCTTGATAAGAACTGATGTTATCTTTCCTCATCCCTACCAAGGGTGCCCATTATTCAGCTCTTGCTCTAGTCACATTTCTCCATTTCCACTTGATTGATAACATTTTCTAGGGCATCTAGTCTTCTATGGTCAGTAGAGTAGCCCCAGCATTCTGCATTCCAGTGACAGTGGAACATTTGGGAAATAAACCAACTGTGCGTAGGGATGGGTCAAGGCTGAGCATAGTGAAGTGTTTCTGGAGGACAAGGGCTAAGGGACCCCTGGGTTCCCAGGCAGGGGGGCTGGCTATAAGTGGATCTGTCCTTGAAGTTGTCACATCAGAAGTGAGTTGATATTAGGAAGAGAGAAGACAGAGCCAAAAGTCAAGAGCAAGAAGGGCATCAGACAACAAGCATAAACTAAGCAAGTTGTGAGGATCAGAATCTTTGGAGTAAATTTAGTATATGACCAGGAAATACAAAGTGATTCAGGCTAAGATGTCATATGCTTGTTACCTACCCTCTGACATAAGTTCCAGGGTGCCTTAAGACATGAGGGCAGAGTCTCAAAGGACTTTAACAGTGCTGACAATGAAAACAGGAAACAGATTCTTCTCAAATCTTCACTCCTAAATATTGAGTGCTTTTCAGTCTCGGTAGTGTAATTTCATTTTAATCAGTAAACTTGTCTTTTGCTCTTCTCATGATAAGTACAGAAGAGAAGTCTCATTTTAGGATTCTAGTTGCTTCTGCATATTAATTGAGCTCCTGAAATGCCAGGGCAATGGTCTTGGGCCTAGAGGGTTGCTGATAAAAGAAATGACTAAGTTCATTCTGGGGATTCTTCTTTACTGCTTCTCCTTTATATTTTGTAGAGCCCTGCACTGGGTTACACCCCAGATGCTTTGTGTCCCTGTTAATGAAGAAATTCCAGAAGTGTCTGACATGGTGGTGAAGGCAATTACAGGTCAGTGAAACTGAGAGCTTTTATATTTGGATGTTTTTCCCTTGAGGTTAACATTTTGCTGTGATATTAGGCCATATTTATTACAATGAACAAAAAGTCGGTGAAGTGCAGACTGTCAAGGAGACACTGAAATATAATGAAAGTAAGCAGTCACACGGGTCGCCGCACCATCCCAGCCACTCTGGCAGCTGCTATAACCAGCACCCCAGCCATTCTGACTGCTCAACTTGCATGCAGAATTGGCTCCTGGGTCCGGTCTCCTGTAGTCTGGCAGGCCCTGTGGCTGTGGCACACTGCACTCTGAACAGGATAAAACTTTTGCTGAATTCCTGAGTGATGAGATTAAGGAGAAGAAGCTCCAGAAGAATAAGTCCCTTCCCAAGATCTCTGGAGGTTGGTAGCTGAAAATGAATGCGATAGAAGCTAAATTAGTGTGGAAAGTTGCTGACAAAAAAGTCACTGTCACTATCAACATTAACAATAGCATCCCACCCACATTCATTGGGAAGGAGGAGCCCTTTCAAGGGCAGAAAGCTAAAGAACAGGAGCCTGAATTGATGTCAGCCTGAATTGATGTAGTTGAAGTTATTAAGAATGATGGCAAAAAGGCCCTTGTGCTGAACTGTCACTATCCAGAGGATGAGACTGAACAAGAGGATGAGAGTGACATTTTCTCCATCAGGGAAGTGAGCTTTCAGAACATTAGTGAGTCCGACTGGAAAGACACTAATTACACATTCAACACAGATTCTATGGACTAGGCCTTGTATGAACACCTAATGGATTTCCTTGCAGACTGATGGGTGGACAACACTTTTGCAGATGATTTGGTAGAGCTCAGCACAGCCCTGGAGCACCAGGAATACATTACCTTTCTTCAAGACCTCAAAAGTTTTATTAAGAGCCAGTATAGCAGACATTGGAAACCTTCAGAGTCACTCCCCAGAGAACTTCTTTTGTTGCTCAGATGTGTTCTCTCCTTTCTCTAAGTCAACTCGACAAGAGAACTTACTGCCTCCCCCGCTACATGAGACATGACTACCAGTGATGTAGCGCTCCATGGCAGCATGGGACAGGACTCCCAAGATGAGCTGGAACCCAGCATCATAGGATGGAAAAAGCCTTCTTGACCAAAAGGGGGAAGAGAGAAATGAGACAAAATAGTTTCAGTGGCTGAGAGATTTCAAACAGAATCGAGAGATTATCCTGGGGGTTATTCTTAGACATTATATAGACATCCCTTTTTGGATTATGATGTATTAGTGTGGCTGAAGGGAAGTACCTGAAACTGTGGAGCTGTGTTCCAGTAGCTTTGGTTCTTGAAGAAGATTGTATAGCAATATAGCTTTTACAGTGTGTCTGTGTGATCATGAAACCCTTGTGTCTGATGCTTCTTTCATCTAGAGTATGGACAGATGAGTTAAAAATATGGATGGAAAATGAACAAATAATAGGGGGACAAAGGTTAAAATAAGTTGGGTAGATTGAAATACTAGTGGTTAATGAGAGGGAGGGGTAAGGGGTATAGTATATATGACTTTTATTTTTTCGGAGGCCCTGCTGGTGTATGAGTTTTTCTTTTTATTTCTTTTTCTAGAGTGATGCACATGTTATGAAAAATGATCATGGTGTTGAATGCACAACTATGTGATGATATTGTGAGCTATCGATTGTAAACCATGTATGGAAAGTTTGTATGTTAAGATTTAGCAATAAAATTTTTTTTTTAAATCTACCCCATATCACTTGTCCCCACCCCCACCCCATTAGTTGTTCCTGGTAGTGCTGTGGTACTACTGATGTCTTCCTGTTACCTACAGGCCATAGCTTGCAGTTTTAATTATCCCCCTATATCCCTTTGCTATTGACTCTTTGTCCAGTATCAAACCTTTGAAATAGCTCTGGCAAGAACTTATTAATAATTGTAGATTTAATCAGTGGGCTACATGGCATTATACATCCCCTTAAAATCTTATTCACTTTCAATAGGGTAATGCCACTTATGATGCCACTAATTAGTTACCATTACTTCTGTCTGTTCCCTTGCATTTAAGTTCAACCCATTGGGTTGCCTTTCCCCCATCTCTAGCTTTTGTGTACCTGTAGGTCTCTACTGTGTTCTGCAGTGTAACCTCTGAGTTTACCTTTACCAGAGTCATAACAGTGAAATCATGCAGTATCTATCCTTTTGTGTCTGACTTATTTCACTCAGCATTATGTCCTCAAGCTTCATCCACATTGTCATATACTTTGGGATCTCATTGGGTCTTTTATTCCATCATATGTATATATGACATTTTGTTTAACCATTTGTCTGTTGATGATCCCTTGGATCGTTTTCATCTCTTGGCAATTGTGAATAGTGCTGCTATGAACATTGGTGTGCAAATGACTGTTTGTGTCATTGCATTTAGCTCCTCTGTAGTATTGCTATTTCCAGGTCATAGGGCAACTCAATATTTAATTTTATAGGGAGTCACCAAACTGTCTTCCACGGTTGCATCATTATACATTCCCACCAACAGTGAATAAGTGTTCTAATTTCTTCACATCCTCTCCAACATTTTTAGTTTTCTGTTTGTTTAATAGCAGCCATTCTTATAGGTATGAGGTGATATCTCATTGTCATCTTGATTTGCATTTCCCTTATAGCTAATGAAAGTAAGGATCTTTTCCTGTGCTTTTTACTTATTTATTTGAATTTGCTCTTCAGAAAAGTATCTATTCATATCTCTGCCCATTTCATAATTGGGTTGTTTGTTCTTTTGTTGTTTAGCTGTATAATTTCTTTATGTTCACAGGATATCAAGCCTTTATCTGATATGTGTTTTCCAAACATTTTCTCCCATTGAGTCAGCTGTCTCTACCTTTTTGTCAAAGTCCTTTGAGGCACAGAAGCTGTGGATCTTAAGGAGTTTCCATTTATCTATTTTTACTTTGTTGCTTGTACTTTAGATGTAATGTTTAAGAAGCTGCCTCCTATTACTAGGTCTTGAAGATGTTTCCCTACATTTTCTTCTAGAATTTTTATGATAACTGGGTCTTAGGTTTAGGTCCTACTCCATTTTGAGTTAATTTTTGTATAGGGTGTAAGGTAGGGCTCCTCTTTCATTCCTTTGACTATTGATATTCCATTTTCCCATACCCATTGATTGAAAAGACTGTTCTGTCCCGGTTCAGTGGATTTGGGGACCTTATCAAAGATCAGTTGTCCAATAGATTTGGTGGTCTATCTCCATACTCTGGATTCAATTCCATTGGTTGATGCTCCTATCTTTGTACCAATACCATGATGTTTTGACTACCATGGCTTTATAATGAGCTTCAAAGTCAGGAAGTGTTAGTCCTCTTTCTTCACTTTTTGCTTTTAGGATATCTTTAGCTATTTGGGGTCTCTTTCCCTTCCATATAAATTTGATAACTAGCTTTTCCAAGTTTTCAAAGAAGGTTGTTGGGATTTTGATTGCTATTACATTAAATCTGCAGATCAATTTGGGTAAAATTGAGAGCTTAATGACATTCAACTTCCCTATCCATCAGTATGGAAAATCTTTTCATATATTTAGGTCATTTTTTATTTCTTTTAGCAATGTTTTGTAGTTTTCTGTGTACGAGTCCTTGACATCCCTGGTTAGGCTTATTCTTAGATCCTGATTCTTAAGGTCGATATTTTTAATGGATTTTTTTCCTTAATTGTCTCCTCAGATGGGTGTATAGAAACATTACTGATTTTCGTACATTAATCTTGTATTCTGCCACTTTGCTGAATTTATTTAGTACTCAAGTATCTTTGTTGTAGTTTTCTTAGGGTTTTCTAAGTATAGGATAATGTCATCTGCAAATAATGAAAGTTTTAATTCTTCCTTTCCTATTTGGATCCTTTCTTTCTTCTTTCTAATCGCTCCAGCTAGGACTTCTAGTAGAGTGTTGAATAGTGGTGACCTAGGGAATCCTTATCTCATTCCCAGCCTGATCTTAGGAAGAATGCTTTCAATCTTTCATCATTAAGTGTGAAGTTCACTGTGGGTTTTTCATATGTGCCCTTTATAGTATTGAGGAAGTTTCCTTCGATTCCTACCTTTTGAAGTGTTTTTATCAGGAAAGGGTGGTGAGTTTTGTCAAAGGTATTTTCAACATCAATTGATATGATCATGTGATTTTTCCCTTTCAATTTTTTAATGTGCTGTATTATGTTGATTGAACCACCCTTACATTTCTGGTATAACCCCACTTGATTGTGAGGTATAATTCTTTTGATATCATCAGAATCGATTTACTAGTATTTTGTAGAGAATTTTTACATTTATGTTCAGTAAGGATATTGGTCTGTAGTTTTCCTTTCTTGTTTTTATCTGGTTTTGGTATTAGAGTGATGTTAGCTCCATAAAATGAATAAGGTAGCATTTCTTATTCCTCAGTTTTTTGGAAGAGTTTAGACAGAATTGGTGTTAATTCTTTTTGGAATGTTTGATAAAATTCCCCTGTGAAGCCATCTGGTCCTCGTCTTTTCTTTGTGGGATGATTTTTGAAAACTCTCTTGTAATTGGTTTGTTGAGATCTTCTCTTTCTTCTTGAGTCAGTATAGGTAGTTCTTATGTTTCTAGGAATTTGTCCCTTGCATTTAAATTGTCTAGTTTGTTGTTACATAGTTGTTCATAGTATACTTATAATATTTTAAATTTCTTCAGGCTCCATGGTAACAACCCCCACTCTACTTTCTGATTTTGTTTATTTATGTCCTCTTTCTTTTTTGTTTGTCAGTACAGCTAAGGGTTTATCAATTTTATTGATTTTCTCAAACAACGAGCTTTTTGTTTTGTTGATTGTTTCCATTGGTTTTTTTGTTCTCTATTTTGTTTATTTCTACATTAATCTTTGTTATTTCTCTCCTTTTATTTGCTTTGGGGTTAGTTTGCTATTCTTTAATTTCTCTAGATGAGCAGGTAAGTCTTTGATTTTTGCTCTTTCTTTTTTTTTTAATATGAGCATTTAGGGCAATAAATTTCCCTCTCAGCACTGCCTTTGCCATATCTCATAAGTTTTGATATGTTGTATTCTCATTAACATTTGTCTCCAGATATTTACCGATTTCTCTAGCAATTTCTTCTTTGACTTGCTGCTTATTTCAGAATGTATTGTTTAATCTCCGTATATTTGTGAAAGCTCTGGTTCTTTGGTGAATATCAGTTTCTAACTTCATTCCCTTTTGGGCAGAGAAAGTGCTTTGGATAATTTCAGTCTTACTAAATTTATAAAGACTTGGTTTGTGTCCCAGCATATGATCTATCCCGGAGAAGTTTCTATGTGCACTAAAGTAAAGAAAGTATATCCTGGTGTTTGGGGGTGTAATGATCTATATGTGTCTATTAGGTCTTATTTCATTCATCACATTGTTTAGTTTCTCTTTTTCCTTCTTGATCCTCTGTCTGGTTGCTCTATCTATAGTAGAGAGTAGTGTATTGAAGCCTCCCACTATTATTGTTGAAACACCTATAGCTCCCTTCAGTTTTGCCAGTGTTTGCCTCATGTATTTTAGAGCTTCTTGATTGGGAACATAAACATTTATGATTCTTTCTTCTTGGTGAACTGTCCCTTTTATTAATGTGTAGTGTCTGTCTCTTTTGACATCTTTACATTTAAAGTATATTTTATCTGATATTAGTAAAGCTACTCCTGCTTTCTTTTGGTTACAGCTTGCATAGACAATACAGCTTGTATTTTTTTTTAATACCTGGGCAGGCACTAGGAATTGAATCCAGGTCTCCAGCATGGCAGGCGAGAACTCTGCCACTGAGCCACCATGGCCCTTTTCTTTTTTTAACATCCTTTCACTTTCAAACTGTTTGTATCCTTGGGTCTAACATGCGTCTCTTGTAAACAGTGTTTAGATAGATTATATTTTTAAATCCATTCTGCCAATCTGTATCTTTTAATTGGTAAGTTTAGTCTGTTAACATTGCAAGTTATTACTGTCAAAGTAGTTTATAAATCTACCATCTTATCCTTTAGATTTCATTGTCACATCTATATATTCTTTTCCCTCTCTCGTTTTATCCTTTAAATTACCCTTACTCTTCAATTCTGTGCCCTCCTCCAGATTTCCCTCTCGCATCTTCTTTTTTTTTTTTTTTCCAACTGACAGGATTCCTGTTAGAACTTCTTGTAAGGCAGGTCTCTTGACTAGTTCCCTCATTCATTATGTGTCTTTGAACGTTTAAATCTCTCCCTCAGTTTTAAAGGACAAGTTTGCTGGTTCGGGAATCATTGCTGGAAGTTTTTTTTTTCTTTCAGGATCTTTAATATATCGTACCACTGCCTTTTTACCTCCATGATGCCTGTTGATAGTCCAAACTCAGTCTTATGTGCTTTCCCTTATACGTAATAGATTGCTTTTTTTCATGTAGCTTTCAGGACTTTCTGCTTCTCTTTAACATTTGACAGTTTCCTTAACATATGCTATGGAATAAATCCATTTGGATTTATTCTTTTGGGGTCAGTTGGGCCTCTGATTTGCATATTTATGTCTTTTATAAGGGTTGGAAAGTTTTCCCCAATTGTATCTTCAGCTAACCTTCCCAGCCCTTTATTCTTCTCCTTCTGGGACATCAGTAATTCTTGTTTGTGCACCTTTTTTTGTCCATCATTTCCAGTTCCATTTTTCTATCTTTCTTGCCATTTGTTCTTTTGTGCACTCGAATTCAATTGTTTTGTCTTCTGGCTCACTTATTCTTCCTTCTGCTTCTTTGAATCTGCTATTGCGTGTCTGTATTATAGTTCTAATTTAGTCTACTCTGTCATCTCTGTGAGAGCTGCCATTTTTCTGTTTAATCTTTAGAATCCTTCCTTATGCTCTTCTGGTGTCTTCCTGATATCCTTTATTTCTTTATAAATATCCTTGAGTAGGTTGTTTGTATTTTGTGTTGTCTCCGGTGTTTTGATTTGATCATTTGAATGGGTCTTTTCTGCTTGGATCTTCTTGTGTTTTATGATTTTCTGTTGTGTTGGGGGCATTTGATTATCTTAGTATGGTTATTTTGCAAGTTGGTTTCCTTTACTTATCTCACGTTTTGTATTTACTTGGTTTTACATTGAAGCTTTCCTTTTGCATTTGGTTTGTCAATAATTCCCCACTTACTGAAAGCCCAGATCTCATGTAGGGGTTACACTTCTACTTGAAGGTCCATTAAATGCTAGGGATAGGTGCATGAGTATTTCAGTGGCAGAATGCCCCCTGCCATGCAGGAGACCTGGCTCAATTCCCAGCCCATGAACCCAAAAAAATAATAACATAAAATTAAAATATAAAACAAACAAAAACATCTCAGCAGTAGTAGCCTCCATAGTCAGAAGGAGACACCTCAGTATATTGGGAATGAACTCAGACTGGTGCCTGCAGAGGAAAGAGAAAATTTGAAAATAGAATAAAGTAAATTAAATAATAAGAAATAAAAAATGAAAAATCCATAAATATATAAATCTATAAAGATTAAAAATAATGATAATGCAAATAATAAAAATATATAGAAAAATACATTTTTAAAAATCCTAGGCAGATAGGGAGTTTGCCAGACTGTACCTAATGTGTCTTCCCAGTAGGTGGCACTCCTGAGGCACCTCCTTCACTCAGGCATGCACAGCGTGGGACCTCCTCTCTGTGCCTGACCATGAGCTTGGGGAGCCAATTGCAGAACCTGGAGCAGTAGCTGATCTGCAGCCCCTGATGCCCAGGGGACCTGCTATTCAGTGCACCTGATGGGGTGGCTGTTTGTGGCATCCAGCTGAACAACTGCTCCCAGCACCTGCGAACGCAGCTCTTCATGGTGGCCAGCTAGGCATGTCTCTGGGTTCCCCATGGGTGCCACTAGCTGTGGAGCCACTCGGTGAGGTTTCCCAAGCCCACAGTTCTGGTAGACTAGAGGAGAAAGACAGTCAGTTCCCCAAGATCTGCACTTCCCTGTATGCCACCACCTTCCCCCGTGTGGGTCACAGCTGATCAGACCCACCCTGCTGTTCTCATCCTGATCTTCCTGCCTCTCTCCTCCCTATGAAATGTCAGAGACCCTGTTTGATCACTCACCAGTCCAGGTCATTTTTACCCCATCCCTTATCTTATCCTAGAAGCAGGGGTTATTCCAATCTACCCTACTCTACAGTCTTCTCAGAGGTCCTCACCTAGTATTTTGTTTCGTTTTTGTGAAAACATACTTACAACAAAAAAGAAAAAAATGTCAATTGTGATGATAAATGCACAGCTATATGATGATATTGTGAGCCATTGATTGTGTACTTTGGCTGATTACGTGGTATGTAAAAAAATAATATAGATCCACAAAAAAATCTTTAAAAAAAGCAAACAAACAAGAGAACACCCTTGTGATTCTGGGAAAAAGGAAAAGAAAACATATATAAGAAGCAATGAATTTCAAAGTATGCCACAACGATTAGTTATAGAACAGTTTTCAGAGTTTGATATGGGTTACATTTCCACAATTTTAGATTTTTCCTTCTGGGCACTTGAAGACACTGGAGACTAAAAGCAATATCAATATAATGATGATTCAGCAGTCAAACTCATTTGTCAAGTCCTATCTACTCTGTTAATAGCTCTACCTTCTCCTTTGATCTTTCTCCCAGTTTTTTAGGGATATTTGGGCTATGCCCATTCTTTTTCAGGTTGTAGATGACTGTCAACAATATGGGATAGGGGGATGGAACTAGCTGATGTTGTGGAGAGGCTGGCCGCTCTGGGTTTCAGGACTTACCTGGCATACTCTCCTAGTCTTTTATTTATTTTTTATTTATTTTTTATTATCAATCCAAAACAACATACAAACATGAACATTCTTAACATACAAACGTTCCATGTATGAGGTACAATCAGTGGCTCACAATATCATCACGTAGTATATTTATCACCATGATCATTTTTTAGAACATTTGCATCACTCCAGAAAAAGAGATAAAAAGAAAAAACTCATACATCCAATACCCCTTACCCCTCCCTCTCATTGACCACCAGTATTTCCATCTACTCAATATATATATATAAAATTCACGCCTCTGGCATGGCAGGCGAGAATTCTGCCTGCTGAGCCACCATGCCCACTCACTACTCAATATATTTTAACCTTTGTTCCCTCTATTTTTTTTTCCTATACCCCTTACCACTCCCTTTCATTGTTCACTAGTATTTCAATCTACTCAATTTATTTTAACATTTGTTCCCCTATTATTTATTTATTTTTAATCTATATATATATTTTTTGCTCATCTGTTAATATCATAGATAAAAGGAGCATCAGACACAAGCTTTTCACATTCACAGAGTCACATTGTGAAAGCTGTATCATTATACATCATCTTCAAGAAACGTGGCTACTGAAACACAGCTCTACAATTTCAGGCACTTCTCTCTAGCCTCTCTAATTCACCTTAAACTAAAAAGGGGATATCTATAAAATGTGTAAGAATAACCTCCAGCATAACCTCTCAACTCTGTTTGAAATCTCTCAGCCACTGACACTTTATTTTGTCTCATTTCTCTCTTCCCTCTTTCGGTTGAGAAGACTTTCTCAGTCTCTTGATGCTGAGTCCCAGCTCGTTTTAGGATTTTTGTCCCACATTGCTAGCGACGTTTACACCCCTTGGAGTCATTCCCATGTAGGGAGGGGAAGAGCAGTGAGTTTGCTTGCCATGTTGGCTGAGAGAGAGAGATAGGCCACATCTGAGGAACAAAAGAGGTTCTCTGGGGGTGACTCTTAGGCCTAATTTTAAGTAGGCTCAGTCTATTCTTTGTGGGGATAAGTTTCATATGAAAAACCCCAAGATTGAGGGCTCAGCCTATTGATTTGGTTGTCCCCACTGCTTGAGAGAATATCAGACCTCTCCAAATGGGGAAGTTGAATTTTCCCCCCTTTTCACTATTCTCCCAAGGGGACTTTGCAAATACTTTTTTATTCACTGTTCAAGTCAAACATCTATCTTTCCTTCTGGTTTCATTTGTGCCCCTGGCCCTCCTGCCTCTATCATTCTCACATTCAGCTTTATTCAGTGTACTAACATTATTGTGCTACAATTAAGTAGTATTGTGCTATCCATTTCTGAATTTTTATAAGCAGTGCTGTTATAGAGTCTGTATCCCTTCAGCTCCAATTATCCAAAATCTACCATATTTCTGTCTCCTGATGGCCTCTGTTCTTAACTGAAATTCTCCAAGTTCATTCATTAATGTTAGTTCATATCAGTGAGACCATACAGTATTTGTCCTTTTGTTTCTGGCTAATCTCACTCAGTATAATGTCCTCAGGGTTCATCCATGTTATTACATGCGTCATGGCTCTTTTCTGTCTTACAGCTGTGTAATATTCCATCATATGTAATATTCCATCATATGTAATATTCCATCATATATACCACAGCCTGTTTAGCTACTCATCTATTGATGGACACTTGGGCTGTTTCCGTCTCTTGACAATTGTAAATAATGCTGCTATAAACATTGGTGTGTAAATGTCCATTTGTGTCCTTGCCCTCATGTCCTCTGAGTAGACACCTAGCAGTGATATTGCTGGATCATATGGCAGTTGTATACTTAGCTTCCTGAGGAACTGCCAAACTGCCTTCCACAGCGGTTGTACCATTTGACATTCCCACCAACAGTGGATAAGTGTGTCTCCTTCTCCACATCCTCTCCAGCACTTTTGTTTCGTTTTATTGATAATGGCCGTTCTGTTGGATGTGAGATGATATCTCATTGTGGTTTTGATTTGCATTTCCCTACTAGCCAGGGAAGTTGAGCATCTTTTCATGTGCCTTTTAGCCATTTGTATTTCCTCTCCTGAGAAGTGTCTGTTCATGTCTTTTGCCCATTTTGTAATTGGGTTGTTTGTCTTTATGTATTCTGAATCTCCTAGTCTTTTTGACCAAGATTGTGCATTTCTAAGAGCCCCGCAGTTGAACTTAGTGGTAGTCAAGGGCAGTGAAATAATTTCTGAGAGAATTAAACATTGATGAAAATAAATATGTTCCCTATGCTAATCAGCATGTTAGAAGTGTCATAAAGTGTTTTTTTTTTCTTGGTTGGTAATTCTGCTAAATGGAATTTTTAAAAAACTTTTATATTGTATATTATATATAAAAAAAACAAACAAACAAAAAGAAAAGCGATAGTTTTCAAAGCACTCTTCAACAAGTAGTTACAGGACAAATCCCAGAGTTTATCATGGGCTCCCATACGATCCTCCCAGATTTTTCCTTCCAGCTGCCCCAGAATATAGGAGGCTATATGGCTAAAATATCTTTTTATCACCACAAAATAATCTTTCTTTTTTTTGTGAAAAATAAAATATATACAAAAAAGCAATAAAATCTCAAAGCACAGCACCACAATATGTTGTAGAACATATTTCAGAGTTTGACATGGGGTTACAATTCCACAATTTTAGATTTTTACTTCTAGCTGCTCTAAGATGCTAGAGATTAAAGAGATACCAATTTAGTGATTCAGCAATCATATTCATTTGATAAATCCTATCTTCTCTGTATAACTCTACCATCACCTTTGATCTTTCTATCCCTCTCTTTACAGATGTTTGGGCTATGGCCATTCTAACTTTTTCATGTTGGATTGGTCTGTCTGGTCCAGGGACCCATCTGGAGGGTGTAGGTTTCTGGAAAGTTATTCTAAGTGCATGGAACCCTTGTGGAAACTTATATATTGCCCTAGGTGTTCTTTAGGATTGTCTGGAATGGTCCTGGTTAGGAGTTGGCAGGTTATGATAGGTAGCAATCTGGACCAGATAAGTCCTGAATCGTAGAGGGCCCAGCCTCTCCAAAACATGAGATAGTTCCATCTCCCTACCCCATATTAGTGACAGACTCTGTCATAAAGTTTTGTAGATGTTCATTGTGTGTGGAGGTTTACAAGCCCTTGGGCTTAGTCAGTGTGGCAGTAAGGGTGTTGGGTGTCAGGAAATGTATTCTTACACTTCAGTACAAAGATGCTTTGTATAGTAGTCACATTTCTAAAGAGCAGTATGCAATTGATTCTAGACAGTTTTAAAATGTATAAAAGTAACAGAGAAAAGGATTTCTTAAAGCAACTTCTTACTTCTCCATGAAGCTCAGAGGCGTTTAACGTTGTGATCAAAAGCATGGGCTTTAGAATCAGACAGACTTAGCGTCAAATCCCAGCTTTGACACTTGCCATTTGTATGATCTTGGACAAGTCATTTAATTTCTCTGAAGCTCAATTCCTTCATCTGTAGAATGAATAACAGTAGTATCCATTGCATAAGGTTTTCTGAGGATAAAAGAAATATACTTGTAGAGCACACTGGGTAGTGCCTGGTTCATGGTTTTATGCCTTGTAAGTATGAGCTAGTGTTTACTATCTTGGTCTGTTTTTCACTGCGTTAACTGGTGGGGAAGAAGTTGTAAGAGTACCTCAGTAACCTAACAGAGAAAAACAATTATGTTTCATTTTTACAGTTAATTTCCCATCAAAAGCAGTGTCTTTTCACTTTATAGATATTATTGAAATGGATTCGAAGCGTGTGCCTCGAGATAAATTGGCTTGCATCACCAAGTGTAGCAAACACATCTTCAATGCCATCAAGATCACCAAGAATGAGCCAGCTTCAGCAGATGACTTCTTACCCACTCTCATCTACATTGTATTGAAGGGCAACCCCCCACGCCTTCAGTCCAATATCCAGTACATCACCCGCTTCTGTAACCCAAGCCGACTGATGACTGGGGAGGATGGTTACTATTTCACCAATCTGGTAATTATTTGATTTCTTGTTATGGAGAATAACAAAGGTATTTATTTTAGTGGTGTTACAGATCACTCAGAGACCTGAGAGGAGTTGGCATGGCTGAGGGAGGATACTGGCTTCGTATCACAGAGTACATGTGACCAGGCCGTGAGAACACACCACCACCACAATACCTGACCAGAGATTGTGTTACTTTTATGGGAAATGGATGACAGCCACACTGATGATTCTCTGCCACAGTTGGGTGTCACTTCCTGGGTCCTGGGTATAGGAGCCATTCTCTGAGTTGGGCTTTTTCAACCATGAATGAGTCAAATCTTGGACTTTGATTCATTTCTTAAAGAGTTAATATTTATTTTTTGTATTATTTTTACAAGTTACCTCAAATGAGTACTAAACTGTTTTAAGAAAGGGTGACCTCAGAGAATGTGAAATGATTTTCAGCTATTGTTTTTGTTACAGTAGTAATCGAATCTATGCAAGATGGTATTAAATTATGTATATTCGAGTTATAAGGCCAAATAACTTCCTTTTAGTGACTGCTAAACTTCTCTTTATTTGCTTTAGACTGGATTTACTGTGACGCTAATGAATTCCAGCCTAAGGATACCTTATTTGCTTTATTTTCTGTGTTAGGAGTTGTAGAAGGTGGTATTTGCGGAAGAGAAGCCAGGTTGCAATGTGGTAGTATTTCTAGTAAATTGCCTAAAAAGATTTCAAGATTGGTGTTTAAATCTCCCAAGCCCCAGAAATTTGTTGTAATTTATTTTTACATTCTAAGTGTGTATTCATTTTTGTAGCTAATTGTGTATTTCTCTCTCTCTCTTTTTTTTTTTTTCCTTAAACTGGGTTCCCCAAATTGTATAAGCTTCAGGTTCTTCAAAACTTGGACCTGACCCTACCCATTATTACGTTCAGCTGCTTGCCACATTGTGCCAGCATAGTAGGAGTATGGTTGCAGGTGGAGGGGTTTTCGAGTACTCTTTTTCAGTGTGATTCTTGCTTCATTATTTGTAGTTTTTCATCCCTTCCAGGCATGTGGTTGTTTAAACTATATTTCTCAAAGGAGTTTAAAATGACCTGAATGGGATGAAATTAGAAGTACTCATATTTTGTAGCATAAATGGAATATGTACTTTTGACTGTTAGAGAGGAGACTTTTGTATACAATTCTTTATCTGGAGAATGTCAGAAGATCTGGAAATCCCTGAGAAGGTGGAGGCATGACCTACAGAAGAAGAACTGAAGTAGGACCAGGAGGGGTTGGGGGTCAGCCATAGTTGTGGGAAGCAGAGGCTGCTGGTTCATCCACACTTAACAGCTTCCTAGCTCCTCGACCTACAGCCTTAACTCCATTTGTACTTTCTCTCTCCATCCTCTTCCTTACTGATTCATAGTCTGACTACCACTCCCACCACTCCAACGAAACTTCTGTAGCAAAAGTAAAACAGTCTACCAGTTGCCATATCCTATGCCAACTTTTCACTCTTCATGTACTTTACATCTCTAACATTCTTGATTATGCCTTTGTTCTTGAACTTTTGACTGGGCTTCCACAATCCCACTCATTCTTCCTTTTCCCTTTGTAGGCTTTGTGTCCTGCACCACCCTCCTGAATTTTGTTCCCTAGAATTCTGTCCTCTATGCTTCTCTCTCCCTGCGCTGTCTCCTCTGGTCAGAGAGTTCTGCCCCCACCCACAGAACAGGTCTGTTTCACCTATCCTGACGTCATGCTGAGCTCCAGCCTCAGACATTCAAGCACCTCAAATTAAATATCAGAACTGAAATGTTTCCCCAACAAATGGTTTTTCTTTTTCTACATTCCCTGTTCCCATGCAGTGCCATATATCCATTCACTTGAGCCAAGAACTTTAGAACAGTCTCTCCAGGTAATTAGAGGGGCTTCAACAATTCCTCACACCGTCTGTGAGCCCTGTGTGGTGGAGGTGGGCATGATCTTGAGTTGCTTTCATCAGATGGATCATTTATAATAGATTTGTTAAATATTCCTTAAAGAGATTATTTGCTTTTTTGAAAGTAATAATGAACAATCCTGTGAAAGAGTTTCTCAGAAGAAATCCTGACAGCTGCTTGGTTTCCTCTGTTCATTTTGAATATTTTATTGTGAAAGTACCCTTTTTTAGAAGAATGACAATGTTATGTGCTCATTGTAGAAATTTAGTCAGTGTCTGAAAGTAGAACTATCAGATGTCCGTTTAATTGGGCAATTGTCCTAGCAGTTCTATACAACAACCGCTGCATTTAGTCATTGCTATGAGCATAGCACGTTACCCGTATTAGATTGTTTTAGTCTCACCATAAATCCGGGTGGTATTTCCCCCATTTTACAAATGTGACAACTTCAGAGAGCTTAAGTAACTTTCCCAGGGTCAAACTTTTATTGCTGATTAGTGACAGAGATGACATTAACTCAGGCCATCTGATGTCAAAGCTTTTTCTTTTAACCACTATATTAAAAGAAAATATTTGAATATTTATAGCTTTCCTGATAACCACTGTAATAAATAACATTCTCTTCTTTTTGTAGTGCTGTGCTGTGGCTTTCATTGAAAAATTAGATGCTCAGTCTTTGAATTTAAGTCAGGAAGATTTTGACCGCTACATGTCTGGCCAGACCTCTCCCAGGAAGCAGGAATCTGAGAATTGGTCTCCAGATGCTTGCTTAGGTGTTAAGCAAATGTATAAGAACTTGGACCTCCTGTCTCAATTGAATGAACGACAGGAAAGGATCATGAATGAAGCCAAGAAACTTGAAAAAGATCTAATAGATTGGACAGATGGAATTGCAAAAGAGGTTCAAGACATTGTTGAGAAATATCCACTTGAAATTAAGCCTCCAAATCAATCTTTAGCAGCTATTGACTCTGAAAATGTTGAAAATGATAAACTTCCTCCACCATTGCAACCTCAAGTTTATGCAGGATGATAAAATTTTACACTGATAGTATTTGTTTGAACCTAAGTTGGAGCTAGCCCTTATTGCAGTCCACTGATTGGGATCTAGGATATAAGTCAATTGCTTATAAATGCTAGAACATTTTTTAAAGGTACAAATTTGGGGGAGAGGGGATTGTTTGTTTTATTTTGTTTTTCTAGCAGGGGAAGGTTAGTGAATAATAAAACACTATTTATTTGAGTTACTGAAATAGATTGATTTAAGGTTTGTGTGAAAATTTTATCTAAATCTGCTTTTTCTCCATGATTTTCCTATGTGCTTCCTCCATGGCATGCACTATGGTTTGGTTTTAGGTAGATAATTGCCTTTGAAAGGATAAAACAAATGAATGCTACAAAGCATATGTTTAAGCTAATTCAATGGTACCACTGTTCCACAGTTTGAAATTATTTTATAATTGTAAAGATAGAAAATATATTAATAAGTAAATATGTAAAATTGTAAATATGTAAAAAAAGGAATGGTGTTTGTTGCATATGGCAGTTCATGTGTTTATTTTGTTGGTTTAAAATGAATTATATTGAATGTTTGCCTTTAACACAATTTTATTTTTTTTTTTTGCCCCATTAAAATGAATCTAGAAGTTTTTAGACATACTTCTCTTAAAATGTTGGGTCCATTTTTAATAATCTGTTAGCCCTAATTTTGGGGTCCTGTGTGAGACTATGACACCACTGAAATTCAGAGTAATTTTTACTATTCATTGTGGTCATTGAACACTTTGCATACTTCTTACATCTCTTCCCCTCCCCTCCATTCATTCAGCATATATCTAATGAGCTCTTTGATAGAGCAAGGCTGGTCCTGGGTCTGAACTGGAAGACAGAGGAGTGAATGGGACTCTGATGGTAAGAGTTGTTGAGGGGCCCTCTGAGCTGTAAAGTGCTGGAGGTACCTTTCACTCCCCACAGTGTACTTTTGACTCTGTGGACAACCCAGTCACATATCATGTAAACCTATTTCAGGGTTTCTCAACCTTGGTACTGTTGGCATTTGGGACCTGATAATTCTTTGTTGTGAGGGTTGTCCTGACCATCATATGTTTAGCTGCATCCCTGTCCTCTACATACTAGATGCCTGTAGCATTGGCTCCCACCCCTAGTTATGAAAAATTGTCTCCAGACAGTGCCAGATGTTCTCACCCCCAGTTGAGAACAACTGATCTATATAATAAGCACAGAAGAAAGTTTTCCTCCTAGTGGTTAATTTGAAATAACCAAAGAATATTGCATTAAATGCACAATATAATGTTAGCCGATATCTAATTCAGTGAAGCCCAATAGCCATCTGCAGTGTGAAACTTTTTCTATCCTCATGGAATCTTTTATATGTCATTTATGATTCTTCTTCCAATCAGTGACCTCTACATATTATCAGCAGACCTGTGAAATTGTGAGTAATTCCCCAAGGTACCATTTTTGAACAATATCACCTCACAGGCGGTTCAGTATTTTCTCAGTACCTTCCTAATAGTGTACCATAAACTTATAGTGCAGTACTTTTGGAATAAAACTAGAGTGAATATAAAACTTTTTATCCTTTACCTAAATTTAATTGTGCAGTCTACCAAGCTTGACACTCAAGTGTCATAAAGCACTGAAGACATGAAGCAATTAACCGGGTCAGCTGATTGCCAAGCTCTTGTTGAAGGTCATGAGTTACTATCAAATACTAATGAGAATCTGCTCTTAGAATACCCTGGGGCCAAAGGATTTTAGTAGGAAGCCTCCCTTTTCTTTTTTCTTTGTTTTCTATGTACTTTCTAGGTGCTAAACCGGGTATACATAGTCTTAATTCTCCTGGAAATATATAGTTCTTTTAGTTGTACATTGTATTTCTTAAATATCAGCCTCCCACAAAAGCTGACTTCTTTTGGTTCCTTGCACATCTTTAAAGTAAGTTGTTGAATTGATTTTGTGTATGTGTGTATTTCTCATCTTGGTCAAATTGTTCACATACTCTTGCCTTATGTAGAAGCATATGTTTCTCTTAAGTCAGCATCAATACTATGGCCAAAGTTTCAATTTTCCCAACAAAAAAGTGTTGATATTTTATGCATCATACATGTGATTGGAACAAACCTTTGGAACAGAAGTCCTTATCAATAAAGTTTCATGATTCATCCTTCATCCCTCATTTCCAAATAGATTGATTTTTGCTCTTTATCTTAGGAGAATGTGCATTTATTTTTTATTTTTTTATTTTTGCTTTTTAAAAGGAAATTTATTACAAGTTTACAGTTCTATGGCTGTAAAAATGTCCCAACTAAGGCATCCAGGGAAAGATATCTTCACTCAAAAAAGGCGGTTGAGTCCAGAACACCTCTGTTAGCTGGGAACGCACATGGCTGGCGTCTGCTGGTCATTTGGCTTCTGGTTTCAAATAACTTCCCTGGGACATTTTCTTCCTGCATCTCCAGACATCTCATGTTGGCTCTGAAGCAACTATTCTGAGGATCCTACAAAATGCCCCACCCCCTTTTCTTAATTCAACATAACAATATACAAACACAAACATTCTTACTATATGATCATTTCATTCTTGATATAAATTATCAATAACTCACAATATCATCACATAGTTGCATATTCATCATCATCATTTCTTAGAACATTTGCATCAAGAATATGCATTCTTAATATTCTCATATTACAAACGTTTTTTATAAGCCACAGCTGTCATTTTCAGGCTTAATAATGAAGTACTGGAAATACTCCATTAAAATTAAGAACAAGACAAGGATAGCTGTCACCACTATTAGCATTGTTCTAGGAGTTCTGCCCTAGTTACTGTCTTCAAAGAGAAGTTGAGCTGGAGAGAAAAGAAGTTAATCTAATCCATATAGAGATAAATTTGACTGCTATTTTCCTGATAGTTTTTCACCCTTGGCGAATCTCATGTTTCAGACCCCAGGGCTGAGAGAGAAATGTAATACTACTGCCTGCTTCAGAGGGTTGTTGTGAAGGTAACTTAGAACAGTGCCTGGCAGTGGTAATTATTTGTAGATGATTTGTAGACTTAATATTAAATTATTACTAAATTTCACTAAAATGGTAAAATATAAAATGACACGAGAGCCATTAAAAATACCTGTATTTAGAGGAAAGCTTTACTTTCTTGAACCTTCCTTAAAAGCATCTAACTCAAACCCAATTCCTATAAATCCTTTCTAATACCCTCATACTGATAGGCCCTACAGTTTCTCAAGGTGTATGCTCTCCCTTGTTGCAATGGGTCAATTAATACAACTTAGTTTCACTAAAAAAATATGACTCTGCAAAATGACTTTCCTATACCCCATTAGTAACTAGGTCCCATTAAATATAATAGGAAAATTTATTGAAATAGACGCAAATACAGATTACCTAGAAATAAGAGCTTTGAGTACTACTATGAAAAAAGTTACAAAATTGAAGAACACAGGAGAAAGGAAGATACACAGGTCTGTGTGGTTACATAGGACCCTACGCTCTGTAGTTTCCCTGTTGGTGTTCTCAATAACTTTATCTTGGAATTTGTGTTTTGTAAGTGAAGTCTGATGGGACGATGGAGCATGTACCACTGAGGGCTTGGAGCCTCAGCGCACACACAATCCTACTTAGCACTACCTCCCCAGGACAATTTTTGGGCCTCTCTGCTCCTGTCTTATGGTCACTTTGGCTCAGGAATGGTTGGAGTCAGGTGCACATGCCCATGGCAGCTGGCCCCCACCCTGGGCTGGCAGCGGCATGGCACATCGGGTGGCAGCTGACGGGGACCTGCATCTTGGGAAGGTAAACTTCTCGCCCCTCTCAATCCAAATTTGGTATATATGATTAGGAATTGGATATTAGATGATACTGGGACATTGTTGTTCACTGTCAGTGTTCTTAGATATAATAACAATCTTGTGGTTTTTTTAAGGATATACCTTTATTTTTAGGACATATACTTAAGTATTGGAAGCATTATGATGTCTGCAGTTTAGCTTCAAATGATTCGTAGAGCACACACACAGTAGTTATACCAAAATGTTGACAGTTGTTGATTATAGATGCTTGGTATGAACGTGGTGTTTCAACTATTCTTTCAGCTTTTCAAAATTTCTGGAAATTTTCTTTATAAGACACTGGAAGGAAAATTCCAGCACTCACCCAGGCTTAGAGCTTTAAGCATAATATGTATCTTGATTACTTCTAAATCTATATTTCTAGCTCATGCCTCTCTAAATCTTATTTCTACTGCCTTCTCAATAGATGCACTTGGATGTCTTATGTACGTCTAAAATTTAACATGACCAAAACTGAACTCCAGATCTCCCCACCTTCACCACCACCACCCCTCCCCAAACTCACTCTTCCTGCAGCCTTCTCTCAGGCCAAAACCTTGGAGTCATCCCAGCTCCTTTATTTCTCTAGTACCATTCAATTCATCTGGAAATCCTGCTGGCTCTGCCTTCAGAATATATCCATATTCTGATGACTTCTCACCACTCCAGGGCTCCCACTCTGTTGCCACCACCACCTCTCACACCTAGACCGTTGCAATAGCCTCCCACTCTTCTGCTTTTTCCTTCTCTTCTCCCCTGCTGTTTAGCTCAACACAAGAGTCAAAGTAATCTTTTAAAAAGAAAGGAACTTCAGAAAAGGAACCACCCTGGGAAAAGCCATTTAAACCCAGAAGCTGGGAGAGAAACTTGCAGACATGGCCATGTGCCTCCCCATGTAACAGAGGAACTCAAATGAAAGCTACCTGCCTTTCCTCTGAAAACCTATAAGCTTGTAACTAAATAAATCCCCTTTATGAAAGCAAAAAAAAAAAAGGAAAGTTGGACTGCATCATTTATTTTCTTAAAACCCTACCATGGCTCCCCATTTCACTCTGAAAATAAAATGACCTGAAGACTCTAGACTCTGGTATTTGGCCCTTGTATTCTCTCTCTAGCTTCATCTCGTAGTACTCTTTGCTTCACCACACTGGCTTCCTTGCTTAACCTCAAATTCCAGGCACACTCGCACCTTAGGGCGTAACATTAGCTATTCCCTCTGCCTGGAATTTTTTCCCCCAGATATCTACCTATTTACCCTTTCACCTCCTTGAAATCTTAGCTCAAATATTGCGTTCTCAGTGACGCCTGCCCCAGCCACTCCATTTAAAATTGTTATCCCCAAAGCTGATGTCCTTCTTTATTCTGTACCACTTTCTTCTTCTTCCATAATAATTATCACCTTCTATTACTTATCATGTCATTTTTTTGTTGTCATTGTTTCCTCCAAATAAAGAATCTAATCAGCTTCACAAGAACAGGAGGAATCTTTGTCTCTTTTATTAACTGTTCTATTTCCAAGTGTCTATAACACTTCCTGGCCCAGAGTATGCATTCAGTAAATACTGGTTTTATTTGAATGAAGTATATAAAGTAACAAATGAAATGCTCCATTCTTCACTTCCTGCACCCCTCGACTCCTCTACTCTCCCTAGAAGGTAGACACTATTAACTTTGCATCTTTCTGGAACTTTTCCCAAGGATATATAAATATATATACATATAAAAATATAGATTTTTAAAATCACAAAAATATGTCATACTTGTTCTGATCTGCAAGTTGCAGATTTTTTTTCCCTCATTGGTGTCTTGGAGAGGTTTCCAAGTTGATTTTTGTGGATGTAATTTTTTTTTGCCACATACTATTCTATAGGTAAGTTGTTTTATCACACAATGAAGCGTTCTTCTATAGGTAGGCATTTGTTCTTTTTCCCCCACTCTACTTTATCATTACAAATATTGTCACTATCAATATGGACAAATATTTCACTGCAATAGTTATATAGAAGTGAAAGTGCCAGAGCCAAATGTGCATTTTGAATTTGACATACAGCCAAATTGTCATCTAATGGCAAACTGTCAACAATTTATGTTCCTGATGACAGTAGATGAAGGTAATAGTTTTCTTTTGGTCTCTACTCTGTTACTCTAATATACTTCTCTATGCACAACAGGATGCAGCAGTACCATACAGTTTTAAAAACTATAGCACCATACTGTATTATGGTATGTGAAAAAGTAAGTCCTTTTTTTCCCCCTCAAAATTTTCTTCCATATTCTATCTGCTCCTATTGAACGAATATCCTAGTAGAGAAAAGAAACAATAAAACAATAAACAAGAACTTATAGTAATAAGTTTTAGATGGAGAATAAAAAGGACATTCCCATTCTATCATTCAGACTTTCTCTTGAATATTACATTTTGGCAATCCTGTCTTTAATTTCTGTAGTTGACTGAGAGTGCTATTTTTTTTCTAGCCCTGTTGTGGCTCTAATCTCATGTGTTTGTATGTGTGTGTTTCCTGTCATTTCAAGGAGGGAGGGAAGAAAGACCATTATGCTGAAGGAATCATCTTCATACATTCCTTGAGTTATCTGTTAACTTTTTAAATCAGAAAATATTTTTTAAAGTGTTGATACTTCTAGTTCCAAACAAAATAGAGTAGGCTCGTTTTCCTTATGCTTCCCACTGAGTACAGCTGAAAGCCCTAGACGTAATGTATAAACCAAACATAAGGAAACCTAAAGATGGAGAGAAGAAGTTGGACTAGCAAGGGACCTTAGGATTTGAGGAACAACATTGTGAATTCCCTGGGTTTTCATTTTGCCTTTTCTGTCTCCAAGACTGGGCATGGAAGAAGCCTATACCCAAGAAGTGTCAATAGGAACAAGCGAAAAAAAAAAAAAAAAGCCTAGAGGAAAGCCAGCTCTCTAGCCAAAGGTAAGGGGCAGCCTAGCAAATCAGAAAGCTTTTGACAAACTCACCATACTCCAGTCAAATACCATGGGGAGAAAACATTACCACTCCATCAACAAAGGTCCACATCAGCCTGGTGGTAATAAGGGATTTCTCCCCTTCCCTATGGTGTTAAGAAGCTTAATGGGGAACCCAGTGGAATGAGAGGCCCTTCTGTCTCCCTGTGTCATTTGAGACTGAGTAGGGTGTCTGAACTTCCAGCCCCCACCCTGCAGTAATGAGGTTCTCCTCCCCATCCCCTCTGCAGTGGTATCATTGGAGGCTAAGTAGGGAACTTAGACTCATACCTCCACCTGGTGATAATCGGGTAGCACCTCCCTTATTCCACCATTGTGGTATCAACAGAGTTCTGTTAAGAATATTTAAATAAGATCAAGAGTCTCCTAGTTTAAAAGCTGCCAGAATACAGTATACCAGAAATGGAACGGCATTTATGAAGGGAATTTTTAATAAGTTACAAATTTACAGTTCTAAGCCTATAGATGTCCAAACTAAAGCATCTAGATAAAGATACCTTAATTCAAAGAAGGTCAATGGTTCAGGAACACCTCTGTCAGCTGGGTAGTCATGTGGCAGGCATCTGCTGGTCCCTTGCTCCTGGGCTCTGTTGCTTTCAGCCTCTGTCCTTGTGGATGTTCACCACTTTGCTTCTCCAGGGTTAGCTTTCATCTGTTGGCTTCTCTTGGCTCTCTCCAGGTTCTGGCTTGCTTAAAATCTCATGGCAATGACTGCTGGGCTCCAAGCATTTTCAAACATCCATGTCTCTGCCCTCCAAATGTCAGCATCCATGTCAGCTCTGCTCTAAAGTTTCTGTTGACTCTGTTTCTGATTCTTTTCAAAATATTTCCTCTTTTAAAGGATTCCAGTAAACTAATCATGACCCACCTGGGATGGGTGGAGTCACATTTCCATCTAATCAAAGGGTCACACCCACAATTGGGTATGTCACATCTCTGTGGAGATAATCTAATAAATTTTTGCCCTAAAATATTGGATTAGGATTAAAGGAAATGACTGCTTCCACAAGGTTGGATAAAGATTGAAACATGGTTTTTCTATTAAACCGGCACACCTATTATACTGTCTCAGATATTAGGGACTCCCAAGTCAATAGGCCAAGCTCATGATCTTGCCCTTATTTATATAGTAGAGAAGCTTAGCCTACCTATAGTTATGCCTAAGAGTTAACTTCCAGAGGACCTCTTTTGTTGCTCAGATGTGGCCTTTCTCTAAGCCCAACTCTGCAAGTGAAATCATTACCCTCCCCATTATGTGGGACATGACATCCAGAGGTGAAAGTCTCCCTGGTGGCTGGGTTATGACTTCCAGGGATGAGCCTGGCCCTGGCATTGTGGGATCAACAATACCTTCTGGACCAAAAGAATTGTAACAAATAAGGTATCAGTGGCTGAGAGAGTTCAAATAGAGTCAAGCGGCTACTCAGGAGGCTATTCTTATGCAACCTTCAGCTAAACATTGCTACTTATCATGGTTTACCAAAACCAAACCTAGGGGTTTATCTGAGATTCTGCAAGGTTCCATGCACTATGACTACTTTTCCAGAAACCTACAACCTCCACATAGGTTCCTAGTCCAGATAAGACCTGAAACCCAAAGGGGCCAGCCTCTCCAGAACATCAGTTCGTTCATCCCCCTATCCCATATTATTGACAGCCCTTTCCAACATGAAAAAGTTAGAATGGGCATAGCCCAAATACCTGCTAAAGTTTGGGAGAAAGATCAAAGAAGGTGGAATTATAACAGAGAAGATAAAATTTAATAAATGAGTATGACTGCTGAATCATATTGATATTTCTTTTAGTCTTCAGTGTCTTGGAGCAGCTAGAAGGAAAAACCTAAAACTGTGGAACTGTAACCCATACAAAACTCTTTTATCTGTTCTACAACCAATTATTGCAGTGTGATTTGAAATTTATTGCTTTTATATATATATATGTTATTTTTCACAATAAAAAAAATCAAGAGTCTCATAACACCTAAAAATGGCTAGGATAAAATTGAAAAATCACTTGTTACACCAGAACCAGGAAAAATATCAACTTGATTGAGAAAAGACAACAGATGCCAACACTAAGATGAGACATGTTGGAATGATCTAACAAGGATTTTAAAGCCATCATAAAAATGCCCTCACTGAGCAAAGATGAATATATTTGAAACAAATGAAAAGATAGCCTCAGAAAAGCAATCAAAGGTTTTAGAACTCAAAAATATAGTAACTGATATAATAAATCAAAATCTGAAAAACAGAAAATAGACTGAATAAAAGAAAAATGAGTGGAGCCTCAGGGACCAGTGAGACAATTACATAAGAGCTAACATTCATGTCAATGGACTTCCAAGATAAGGGAGAAAAAGCAAATGGCTAAAAATATATTTTAAAAAAATAATGGCTGAAAATTTCCCAAATTTGGCCAAAGGTGTACATCTACAGACTCGAGGCTGAGCAAATCCCAAACAAGATGAACCTAAAGGAATGTGACGTTATGTCACAATTAAACTTATCAAAATGAAAGACAAAAAATTTTGAAAGCGGCTAGGCAAAAACAACACATTTCCTATAAGGGAACAATTATTTATTTGAATGTCAGTGGGTTTCTCTTCAGAAACCATGAAGGTCAGAAGGAAGTGGAATAACATTTTTTTCAAGGTCTGATTAAAAGAATTATCAGGAAAAGTGACTGTGCCAGTTTGAAAGGATTTATGTACCCTAGAAAAGCCATAATGCAGCTAGCAAACTGGAACAGTGGCCTTTAAAAAAAAATGTAAAATAAAGACATTGTCAGCTGAAGGAAACATGGAATGTGTCGCTAGCAGACTTATACTAGAAGAAGGGCTAATGGAAGTTCTTCTAAGAGAAAGGAAGCAATTAGAGAAGGAGATTTGGACATTCAGAAAGAAGAAAGAACAAGGTAAAGGGTATGAATATGGGTAAATAGATGACCTCCAGTTTTTAATTATGATGGAATGAAGCGAAATTATAACTTTGATGTTATAAATCTAAGTTGATAGAGTGGGAATTTATGTTATAAATTCTAAGTAGGTAGAGTGGG
>PVIY010011951.1:0-63615 GCA_004026745.1 Myrmecophaga tridactyla | reverse complement strand
AGAAATAATGAAGATTAGAGCAGAAATAAATGAAATTGAGAACATGAAAACAATCGAGAAAATCAACAAAACCAGAAGCTGGTTTTATGAGAAAATCAATAAGATTGATAGACCCTTAGCAAGATTGACAAAAAGAAGAAGAGAGAAGATGCAAATAAATAAGATCAGAAATGGAAGAGGAGACATAACCACTGACCCCACAGAAATAAAGGAGGTAATAACAGGATACTATGAACAACTTTATGCTAATACATACAACAATGTAGATGAAATGGATAACTTTCTAGAGAGGCATGAACAACCAACTTTGACTCGAGAAGAAATAGATGACCTCAACAAACCAATCACAAGTAAAGAAACTGAATCAGTCACTAAGAAGTTCCCCAAAAAGAAAAGTCCAGGACCAGACGACTTCACATGTGAATTCTACCAAACATTCAAGAAAGAATTAGTACCAATCCTGCTCAAACTCTTCAAAAAAATTGAAGAGGAGGGAAGGCTACCTAACTCATTCTATGAAGCCAACATCAACCTTCATACCAAAGCCAGACAAAGATATTACAAGAAAAGAAAATTACAGACCAATCTCTCTAATGAATATAGATGCAAAAATCCTCAACAAAATGCTTGCAAATCGAATCCAGTGACACATCAAAATAATTATACACCATGACCAAGTAGGATTCATCCCAGGTATGCAAGGATGGTTCAACATAAGAAAATCAATTAATGTAATACACCATATCAACAAATCAAAGCAGAAAAACCACATGATCATCTCAATCGATACAGAAAAGGCATTTGACAAAATCCAACATCCTTTCTTGTTGAAAACACTTCAAGGGATAGGAATGGAAGGGAACTTCCTCAACATGATAAAGGGAATATATGAAAAAACCACAGCTAGCATCATCCTAAATGGGGAAAAGCTGAAAACTTTTTTCCCCAAGATCAGGAACAAGACAAGGATGTCCAGTATCACTATTGTTAATCAACATTGTGTTGGAAGTTCTAGCCAGAGCAATTAGACAAGAAAAAGAAATATAAGGCATCAAAATTGGAAAGGAAGAAGTAAAACTCTCACTGTTTGCAGATGATATGATACTGTATGTTGAAAACCCCCAAAAATCCATAGTAAAACTACCAGAGCTAATAAATGAGTACAGTAAAGTGGCAGGTTACAAGATCAACACTCAAAAATCTGTAATGTTTCTATACACTATTAACGAACAATCTGAGGGGGAAATCAAGAAAAAAAAATCCATTTACAATTGCAACCAAAAGAATAAAATATTTAGGAATAAATTTAACTAAACATATGAAAGACATATACAAAGAAAACTACAAGAAATTGTTAAAAGAAAATCACAGAAGACCTAAATAAATGGAACAGCATACTGTGTCCATGGATTGGAAGACTAAATATAGCTAAGATGTCAATTCCACCTAAATTGATTTACAGATTCAATGCAGTACCAATTAAAATCCCAAAAAGTTACTTTTCAGAAATAAAAAAACCAATAACAAAATTTATTTGGAATGGCAGGGTGCCCCAAATAACTAAAAATATCTTGAGAAAGAAAAATGAAGTCTGAGGTCTCACGCTACCTGATTTTAAGGTGTATTATGAAGCTACAGTGGTCAAAACAGCATGGCACTGGCATAAAAGTAGATATACAACCAGTGGAATCAAATAGTGTTCAGATATCGACCCTCTCATCTATGGACAATTGATCTTTGATAAGGCAGTCAAGCCAACTCACCTGGGACAGAACCATCTCTTTGATAAATGGTGCCTAGAGAACTGGATATCCACATGCAAAAGAATGAAAAAGGATCCATATCTCACACCCTATACAAAAATTAACTCAAAATGGATCAAAGACCTAAACATTAGATCTAAGACCATAAAACTGTTAGAAGAAAATATAGAGAAATATCTTATAAGTCTTATAATAGGAGGCGGTTTCCTAGACCTTAAACCCAAAGCACGAGCATTGAAGAAAGAAAGAAAGGGAATTTCTCAAAATTAAACACTTTTGTGCATGAAAGAACTTCGTCAAGAAAATAAAAAGAAAGCCTACACAATGGGAGATGATATTTGGAAACCACATATCAGATAAGGGTGTAGTATCCAGAATCTATAAAGAGATTGTTCAAATCAACAACAAAAAGACAGACAACCCAATTACAAAATGGGCAAAAGATTTGAACAGACACTTCACAGAAGAGGAAGGACAAATGGCCAAAAGGCATATGAAAAGATGCCCAACTTCCCTAACTATTGGGGAAATACAAATCAAAACCACAATGAGATATCATCTCATATCCACCAGAATGGCCATTATCAATAAAGCAGAAAACAACAAGTGCTGGAGAGGATGTGGAGAAAGAGGCACCATGATCCACTGTTGGTGGGAATGTCAAATGTGTTACAACCGCTGTGGAAGGCAGTTTGGCAGTTCCTCAGAAAGCTAAGTATAAAATTGCCATATGACCCAGCAATACCATTGCTAGGTATCTACTCAGAGGACACAAGGGCAAGGACTCAAATGGACATTTGCACACCAATGTTTATAGCAGCATTATTTACAATTGCCAAGCCAAAATGTCCATCAACAGAAGAGTGGCTAAATAAGCTGTGGTATATACATATGATGGTGTTCTAGTCTGCTAGCTGCCAGAATGCAACATACCAGAGATGGATTGGCTTTTAATAAAAGGGGATTTATTTCATTAGTTCTTCAGAGGAAAGGCAGCTAACTTTCAACTGAGGTTCTTTCTTATGTGGGAAGGCACAGGGTGATCTCTGCTGGCCTTCTCTCTAGGCCTCTGGGTTCCAACAACTTTCCCCAGGGTGATTTATTTCTGCATCTCCAAAGGCCTGGGCTGAGCTGCTAGTGCTGAGATGAGGTATGCTGAGCTGCTTGGGCTGTGCTATGTTGAGCTCTCTCATTCAAGCACCAGCCAATTAAATCAAACATCATTCATTGCAGCAGGCACGCCTCCTAGCCGACTGCAGATGTAATCAGCAACAGATGAGGTTCACATGCCATTAGCTCATGTCCACAGCAATAGAACTAAGCACCTTCACCTAGCCAAGTTGACACCTGAATCTAAATACCACAGATGGAATATTATGCAACTGTAAGAATAAAGTTATGAAGTATGTAACAACATGGAAGGACCTTAAGGACATTGTGCTGAGTGAGATTAGCCAGAAACAAAAGGACAAATACTGTATGGTCTCACTGATATGAAATAACATTAATGAATGAACTTGGAGAATTTCAGTTAAGAACAGAGGTCATCAGGAGATAGAAATAGGGTAGATATTGGGTAGTTGGAGCTGAAGGGATACAGATTGTGCAATGGGACTGATTGGAAAAATTCAGAAAGGGATAGCACAATACTACCTGATGGTAGCACAATAATGTTAGAACACTGAATGAAGCTGAATGTGAGAATGATAGAGGGAGGAGGCCTGGGGGCACAAATTAAATCAGAAGGAAAGATATATGATGAAGACTGAGATGATATAATCTAGGAATGTCTAGAGTGTATAATGATAGTTACTAAATGTACAAATTTAAAAATGTTTTTGTATGAGGAAAAACAAAGGAATGTCAATACTGTAGGGTGTTGAAAATAGATGGTAATTAATATTTTTAAACTTTAACTTATGTGTGAGACTAAAGCAAAAAATGTTTATTTGGTACAAAATTTATATTTCGACCACTGCATTTCCTAATATAACTTATGTGGACAGCTTAATTGAACACCATAAGTACATGGAACCTTGAGTAGGGCATAAGATGGTGTAGGTTTGTCCAGAGTGATGCCCCGATAAATCCCAGAGTGATTTGAACAGTGAATAAAAAAGTATTTGCAAAGCCCCCTTGGGGGAATGGTGAGAAAGGGGGAAAACTCAATTTCCTCAAGTGGAGAATACTTGATATTCTCACAAGCAGTGGGGACGACCAAAGCAATAGGCGGAGCCCTCAATCTGGGGGTTTGTTCATATGAAACTTATCTCCACTAAGGATAGGCTAAGCCTACTTAAAATTAGGCCTAAGAGTCACCCGCAGAAAACCTTTGTTGCTCAGATGTGGCCTCTCTCCCTCAGCCAAGACGACAAGCAGACTCACTGCCCTCCCCCTGTCTACGTGGGACATGACTCCCAGGGGTGTGGACCTTCCTGGCAACGTGGGACAGAAATCTTAGAATGAGCTGGGACTCAGCATCAAGGGATTGAGAAAACTTTCTCGACTGAAAGGGGAAAGAGCAAAAGGAGACAAAATAAAGTGTCAATGGCTGAGAGATTCCAGAGTTGAGAGGTTGTCCTGGAGGTTATTCTTATGCATTGAATATATATCACCTTTTTAGTTAAAAGTGTAATGGAGAGGCTGGAGGGTACCGCCTGAAAATATAGAGCTGTGTTCCAGTAGCCATCTTTATGAAGATGATTGTATAATGATAAAGCTTTCACAATGTGACTGTGTGATTGTGAAAACCTTGTGTCTAATATTTCTTTTATCTACCTTATTGACAGACGAGTAAAACATATGGATTAAAAATAAATAAATAATAGGAGGAACAAATGTTAAAATAAATTGAGTAGATTGAAATGCTAGTGATCAATGAAAGGGAGGAGTAAGGGATATGGTATGTATGAGTTTTTTTTCTGTTTTCTTTTTATTTCTTTTTCTGAATTGATGCAAATGTCCTAAGAAATGATCATGATGATGAATATACAACTATGTGATGATATTGTGAGTTATTGATTATATATCAAGAATGGAATGATCATATTGTAAGAATGTTTGTGTTTGTATGTTATGTTGAATAAAAAAATTAAAAATACAATAATGGGGAAAAAAAAGAAAATCCAGGAAAATCAGCAGGAAGAAAGAAAAAAAATAACATCTAAAAATTGAGTTCAGTAAGATGGCAGGCCAGATACTTGATCAAGTTTATAAAAATCAAAGCTTTTCTACATTTCCTGCTCATAGATAGGAAGGTTAAATGTAGTTAAGATGTCAAGTCTACCCAAATTGATCTACAGATTCAAAGCAATACCAATAAAAATTCCAACCACATACTTTGAAAACCTGGAAAAGCTGGTTATCAAATTCATTTGGAAGGGAAAGAGACATCAAATAGCTAAAAATATCCTAAGATAGAAGAATGAAGTGGGAGGATTAATACTTCCTGATTTTAAAGTGTATTACAAAGGCACAGTGGTCAAAACAGCATGGTACTGGCACAAAGATAAGTACTGACCACTGGAATTGAATTGAGGTGCAGAGACAGACCACCAAATCTATGGTCAATTCATCTTCAACAAAGTCCCCAAATCCACTGAACTTGGACAGAATAATCTTTTCAATAAATAGTCAGGGATAAACTGGATATCAACAGCCAAAAGAGTGAAAGAGGACATCGACCTTACACTATACAAAAATTAACACAAAGTGAATCAAAGACCTAAATAGAAGAGCCATTCCATAAAACTCCTAAAATAAAACATAGGAAACATCTTCAAAACCTAGTAATAGTGTAGTTTCCTAAATTTTACCCCCACAGCACATGTGATGAAAGAAAAAATAGATAAATGGGAACTCCTCAAAATCAAATGCTTCTGCACCTCAAAATCCTTTGTCAAAAAGGTGAACAGGCAGCCAACACAATGGGAGAAAATATTTGGAAAATTATATATCAGATAAAAGTTTGATATCCTGCATACATAAATAAATCATACAATTCAACAACAAAAGAACAAACAACTCAATTAGAAACTAGGCTAAATATATGAACAGACATTTTTCCAAAGAGCAAATACAGATGGCTAAAAAACACATGAAGAGGTGTTCATTCTCATTAGCTATAAGGGAAATGCAGGTCATGACTACAATGAGATACCACATCACATGTATAAGAATGGCTGCTATTATACAAACAGGAAACTACAAATTTTGGAGAGGGTGTCAAGAAATTGGGACTGATGGTGGGAATGTATAATGAATGGTACAGCCACCATGGAAGACAGTTTGGCAGTTCCTTAGAAAACTAAATAACGAGGTGCCCTAAGACCTGGCAATACCACTACTTGATATATACCCAGAAGTGCTGAATTCAGTGACACAAATAGACATTTGCACATCAATGTCTTAGCAGCATTTTCACAATTCCCAAAAGATGGAAATAATCTAACTGCCCATCAACAGATGAGTGGATTAACAAAATGTGGAATATACATATGATGGAATATTACGCAGCAGTAAGACAAAATGAGGTCCTGAAGCACATGACAAGATGGATAAGCCTTGAGGACATAACGCTAAGTGAAATAAGCCAGACACTAAAGGATAGATATTCTATGATTTCTCTGATATGACCTTGATAAAGGTAAAGTTAGAGGCTTATAATACAGAATATAGGGGACCTAGAGATACACAAGCTAGAGATGGGTGAATGGTTATCTAATGAAGGTGAACTTAAATGAAAGGGAATAAACAGAAGTGATGGTAGTTCATTAGTGGGTCTATAAGTAATAATGCTATATTATAGGTGAACATGTTTGAAAGGGGTTGTATAGAACCATGTGTCCCACTGATTAATACTACGAATATAAATAAGTTCTTGCATATGAATCTTGTGCAAAGAGCAAATAACAGAGGGGTATAGGGGAAAACTACTGTGGTAGTTGGATTCAACTGTCAACTTGGCCAGGTGAAGTCACCTGGTTCTGTTGCTGTGGACATGTGCCAATGGTACGTGAACCTCACCTGTTGCTGATTACATCTGCAGTTGGCTAGGAGGCATGCCTGCTGCAATGAATGATGTTTGACTTAATTGGCTGGTGCTTAAATGAGAGAGCTCAATGTAGCACAGCCCAAGCAGCTCAGCATACCTCATCTCAGCACTCACAGCTCAGCCCAGGCCTTTGGAGATGCAGAAAGAAATCACCCTAGGGAAAATTGTTGGAACCCAGAGGCCTAGAGAGAAGGCCAGCAGAGATCACCCTGTGCCTTCCCACGTAAGAAAGATCCTCAGTGGAAAGTTAGCTGCCTTTCCTCTGAAGAATGAAATAAATCCCCTTTTATTAAAAGCCAATCCATCTCTGGTGTGTTGCATTCTGGCAGCTAGCAAACTAGAACAACTACTATTGCATTCTATGGTCTATATTTAACAGGAAGACATCAACAGCACCACAGCACTACCAGGGTAAATAATTGGGGTGGGGGGAGAAGGCAAGAGTTAAGGGTACACGTTTGGATTTTCTATTTGGTGAGGGTGTGTTCAGCAGTTATTTTTCTTTTTAGAGCAATGAAAATTGTCTTAAAATTGAGAGTGTTGATGATTGTACAACTAAGTGAGGATAATGTGAGACATGGATTGTTGACTGTGGACAATATCCATGATGCCCAATAGATGAGATGCCTGTAGGATACACTGACTGAGAATTAGAATGGTGAATTGTGGTGAATATTGTGCAGCTACAGAAAGGAGTGAAGTTGTGGGGCATGCAAGGAGTGAATGAACCTTGGGGTCTGGGCTGGGGTTTGAAAGGATTATGTACCCTGGAAAAGCCATGTTTTAATCTTGATCCAATCTTGTGGGAGCAACTGCTTCTTTTAATCCCTATTCAGCAGTATAGGTTGGAAACTTGATTAGATTATGTCCATGGAGATGTAGGTGCTAAGTTTTACACACAATTGTGGGTATTAACTTTTGATTAGATGGAGATGTGACTCGACCCATCCAGGTGGATCTTGATTTGTTTATTGGAATCCTTTAAGAGGAAGCATTTTGGAGACAGTCCATTTTTAGAGCCCCGTGAGGCTGAGAGCCCATTCAGCCAGAGACTGAATTTGGAGATGAAGAAGGAAAACGCCCCTGGGGGAGCTTCATGAAACAAGAAGCCTGGAGAGAAAGCTAGCAGATGCCGCCATGCTCACCACGTGCTTTTCCAGTATGTATGACCTGGTATCTCCTCAGAACTTTGGCCACCTGTGTGTCACCTAAGGCTCAGAGTAGGAGTTCTGCAGCTCTGAAAGTCAGCATTGCTACATGCAACAACTGTTAAAGAAACCGAAAAAGAGATTAGGCCTCAAGTAGAGATGAGAAAGAAACTGATCAGGTTGGACTAAAGTAAATCAGAATACAAGGGGTCAGGATGATATTGTCAGTATTTTAGTACTTCACCTACTGTATGAGACCAAAGGAACCGAGGTTTATTTTGTTCAAAACCTAAATTTTATGTAGCACATAATCTAACTCAGCCTATCTGGATAGCTCATTTAAACAACCCAAACACAGGGAGCCCAGAATGGGGATGAAGGCTTAAAATTCTGTATAGCTCAATGTAATATCAGATACATCCCAGAGTATGTTGAGCAGATAATTAAAAAGTATTGGCAATCTCTCTCTCTCAGCCAACACAGCAAGCAAACTCACTGCCCTCCCCCTGTCTATGTGGGACATGACTCCCAGGGGTTTGGACCTTCCTGGCAATGTGGTACAAAAATCCTAGAATGAGCTGGGACTCAGCATCAAGAGATTGAGAAAACCTCAACCAAAAGAGGGAAGAGAGAAATGAGACAAAATAAAGTGTCAGTGGCTGAGAGATTTCAAACAGAGTTGAGAGGTTATCCTGGAGGTTATTCTTATGCATTATATAGATATCCCCCCCTTTTAAAAAATTTATTTAATTTATTAAACATACAACATACAAACACAAACATTCTTACCATATGATCATTCCATTCTACATATATAATCAGTAATTCACAATATCAACACATGGTTGTATATTCATCATCGTGATCATTTCTTAGAACATTTGCATCCATTCAGAAAAAGAAATGAAAAGAAAGCAGAAAAAATTCATGCATACCATACTCCTTATGTATGGTATTACGTTGATTTGATCACTAGCATTTCACAGATAGCCCCTTTTTAGTTTAAGGAATATTAGAGTGGCTAGAGGGAAGTGCCTGAAACTGTAGAGCTGTGTTCCAGTAGCCATGTTTCTTGAAGATGATTGTATAATGATATAGCTTTCACAATGTGACTGTGTGATTGTGAAAACCTTGTGTCTGATACTTCTTTTATCTACCTTATGGACAGATGAGTAAAACATATGGATAAAAATAAACAATAATAAGGGGAACAAATGTTAAAATAAATCGAGTAGATTGAAATACTAATGATCAATGAAAAGGAGTGGTAAGAGGTATAGGGAAAAAATAGGGGGGACAAACGTTTTTATATATATATATATTTTATATGTATATATTATATATATTTTATATATATTTTTATATTGGGTAGATGGGAATACTAGTGGTCAATGAGAGGGAGGGGTAAAGGGTATGGCATGTATGAGTTTTTTCTTTTTTCTTTTTATTTCTTTTTCTGGAGTGATGCAAATGTTCAATGTAATATCAGATACATCCCAGAGTATGCTGAGCAGATAATTAAAAAGTGATGAATATACAACTATGTGATGATATTGTGAGCTAGTAATTGTGCACCAAGTATGGAATGTTCATATTTTAAGAGTGTTCATGTTTGACGGAATGAGCATATATTAAGAATGTTTGTGTTTCTTTCTTGTAGTATTTTTTTTTTTTTTTTAGAAAATTAAGCCAGGTTTAATAATTACATTGAAAAAATTCCTCATCTTTCTGGAGCCAACATTTTTAATTCACACTGAAATTAGGAATGATATTACCTGAAGAAATTTAATGGTTCGGATCCTGAACTGTAGAGTCACACTGCCTAAATGTGAATCTTGACTACATCACTTACTGTGCAACCTTGGGCAAGTTACTTAACCTCTCTGTGCTCCAGTTTCCCTGTATAGTTGAGGTAATACCTATTTCACGCATTTGTAATGAAGGTATAATATACTTACATTTACAGCATGGGAAATAGTAACCCCTGTCTAGTGACAGAAAATAGAAATAATAAACATTTATAAAATATTTGAAATCATTAATTCAATTTACTGAAAAAAATTAGTTAACAGGTCAAGGACACCTGACAGAACAAAAAATGTATGATTCCACTTTTGTGGAAGTTAGTATATCATGTAGTATTTTTTTTTTTAATTAATAAAAATTTTTTTAAAAATTAGGTAAAAAAAAAATTTTTATTCACTAAGTTTATTTCTCAGAAACCTATAACCTCCAGGTGGTTCCTAGTCTATTTTAGGTCTGAAAAACAGAGTTCCCAGTCTCTTCAGTAGTATCAGCCAGTTGCATCCCCTACCCATAAGGCTGACACCCCTTTTTAACATGAAGTTAGAATGGTCATTGCCCAAATATCCCTAAAGATTGGGAATTGGATCGAAGGAAAAGGAGGAGTTGAATCAGAGAAGGCAGGATTTAACAAATGAGTATGAGTGCTGAATCATTATACTGATATTTCTTTTTAGTCTCCGGTATTTTGGAGCAGCTAGAAGGAAACACCTGAAATGGTGGCACTGAAACCCATACCACACTTTGGAATTTGTTTTAAAACTCCTAGTTAAACTGTACTTTGAAATTTATCAGTTTTTTTAATATATGTTATATTTCACAATAAAAAAAGTTTAAAAAAAAGAGTGTTCATGTTTGTATGTTGTTTTGTTTTGTCAATAAAAATATATATATTTTTAAAGTATTGGCAACATGCGCTGAGGGGCAGGAGAAAAGACATGGAACCATTAAGCTTTACCATCGGGGAAACCTTCGATATTTCTCAAACATTAGAGACTCCCAAGTCCCTAATATTTTTTGTAGAAAAAAAAAGGCATTTATTAAATGTCAAATTGCACATCAGACATAATCAGTGACTACTGGGAATATACAATCCACAGCTAAGATGGATGAGAATACATAAAAAACAAAGTTAAAACGTTAAACAGTAGAAATGAACAATGAAATAATTGGAGGTAAAAACAGAAGTTATACATGTTGTATGTTATACAACATATTTCTGAGGTTTTCCCAGGGAACTGGAGACTGCAACATTGTTTCATAAATAAACATTTATGTCTATCCCCCTCCTCTCTAGACTATTACTACAAGGAGAAGCATCAGTTTAAAAAAAAAAAAAACAGCTTAGAAAGATGGGTAATGGTCATTTTGATATCAAATCAATAGCTCTCCCAATCTACAAAACTGAAACACATAGTACTCTAATAAATATAATTTGGTTACTTTTTTAAACAGATGATCAAAGCAAAAACACTTCCCTACTGAAATCTCACAGGGATAACAAGCTCAACGAACCATTCAAAAAAGGCTATTTACAGAAACAGGATACTATGCCTCCTTTGTACATAAATTGGCAGATTACTTTTAGCAAAATCTGAAGCTTCAGATTCCATGATATTTTATACTACAAGCATCAGAACATTGCCATTTAATTATATGGAATCCCAGGAGTCAACAGTTCAAAATAATATTTGACTGTGAAATGAACTGTCACTTGCTTTAGTTTTAATTTCCTGAATTCTTGGGTTAGTCATTTTCTGCCCTAACTGGGGAGATGTGAATAGATCATCACCTGAAGCACTAAAGATCTAAACAAAACTATTTTGAGTGAAGCTCCTCTGAAAATGAATTTCACAACCACAAAATGTTAAACTGATGTCTGAATTCTACTGGAATGATGCCATTTCAGCATTAATGAGTGTTTAACAGATATTCTCTGATATTCCAGCAATCACGTTACGGACTCGGTGGTACCCATTTTCATTGTTATATCAATATTACGAAAACCAAGGAATTTGTTCAAGAATTGATCTTCAACAAAGCTTTCATTCCATAAAGTAGTAAAAGTCTGTGCTGCAAAATGTAGTAACCAAGAGTTCATACAAAAGGTCTTGCATTTGGTTTTGCATCCTTATATTAATTTGTATCCAGTATTTGTTAATAGCAGTGACATAGTAGGCTCTCTGAATTAACACAGTAATATCTATGAATGAATGACAATCTTGTGGAATCTACGTCCATCAGTTGGCATTATAAATAGAGGGGTTAAAAAGTCATCATGATAAAAACAGCATAGACCTCAGTGGCTTGACACTAGCTTGTTCCTTCAACTTTCTGGGCTCAGAGCAGCTTGAACTGCTTCCAGCAAACCTGTTTAGAAACAAGTGCACAGTAAAGCACCAAGATTTACTTTTCTTTTTCATAGTAGCCAACACTCAGAAGGAGGCGTTATAACAGAGATCATAGGATTTAACAAATGAATATGACTGTGAGTCTTTATATTGATATTTCTTTTAGTCTCCAGTACCTTAGAGCAGCTAGAAGGAAAAACCCAAAATTGTGGAATTGTAACCCATACCAAACTCTGAAATCTGTCCTATAACTCCTATGTTGCAATGTACTTGGTAATTTATTGCTTTTTTGAATATATGTTATATTTCACAAAAAATGTTTAAAAAAACCCCAAAGCTTTCCTAAGTATAGCTATACCAACTGGAAAACATATGGAGAAGTAAAGATCCTTTCTAAAATAGGAAAAAAGAAGTGCAAAATATCTAAAAATAAACCTAACAAAAACTGCAAAGACCTAGATAAAGAAAAGTAGGAAATTGAACTGAAAGAGATAAAGAAACATTTTAAACTCATAGATGATCAACAAACCATATTCCTGGGCTGGGTAGATTCATTGCTATGAAGATGCTATTTGTCTCTAAATCAGTCAATAAATTCAATGCAATCCTAATCAGAACCTTCTTTCTTTCTTTTAACATTTCTATTGAGAAATCCCCCCCACACACACACATACATGATTGTGCAACCATGGTGCACAATCAACGGCTCACAGCACCACACAGCGTGCCCTCATCACCACGATCACCTCCAGACCTTCTGCAGCATTCCAGAAAAGGAAAGAAAAAGGAAAAGAAAAAACCCATACATCTCATACCTCCCACACCACACTGACCACCAGTATTTCAAGCCACCCAACTTTCCACCCTTCAGTGCTGCCCCCCTTATCTACTCATTCCCTTTCCCTATCTTTTTCAGTCATCTGTCCACACCCTGGACAAAAGGAACATCAGATACAAAGTCTTCACAATCCCACGGTCACACTACAAAAGCTACCTAGTCACACAGTTGCCTCCAAGAATCAAGGCTACCAGACACAGTGCAACAGCCCCCGGCACCTCCCTCCGGCCGCTCCAATGCACCACAAACCAGGAAGGGACATCACCCAATGCACAAGAGCAACCTCCAGGACTCTGCCCAAAACCTCCCAGCCACTGAAACTTCACTCTGTCTCATCTCTCTCTTTCCCCACCCTGGTTGAGAAGGCCCTCCCAATCCCAGATGCCAGTCCTGGCTCATCACCAGGAGCAAGGCCCCATGTCTTTAGGGAGATTTATACCCCTGGGAGTCATGCCCCACTCAGGGGGAGGGCAATGAGTTCACCTGCCAAGTTGGCCCAGAGAGAGAGGCCACAACCGAGCAACGAAAGAGGCTCTCCAGAGGTGACTCTCAGGCATAACCACAAGCAGGCTTAGCCTCTTCCCTGCAGGAATAAACCTTATAAGGTCTGGGGTCCAAATTCATGGAACTTCAGCAGTATAAGGACTCGAAACTGAAAAATTACAATAAAAGTGGATCTGGGTTGAGGGATGGGAGAAAGAATATGGATTTATTAAACCTTACCATCAGGGAATCCCTTGATACTGTGTCAAACTTTAGGGACACCCAAATCAATAGGTCATGCCCTCGATCATGAGGCTTACTCTTGTGGAGCTTATGTAGTTAGTGGAGAAGCTTAGACTACCTATAGGTATGCCTGAGAGTTACTTCTGGAGGACCTCTGTTGTGGCTCAGATGTGGCTTCAGTCTCTCTAAGCCCCACTCTACAAGTGAAATCATTGCCCTTTCCCCTACGTGGGACATGACATCCAGGGGTGAAAGTCTCCCTGGTGACGTGGGAGAGGACTTCCAGGGATGAACAAACCTGGCACTGGATCAACAATTCCATCCTGACCAAAAGGGGAAAAAGAAGCATAACTAATAAAGTATCAGTGGCAGAGAGTTCAAATAGAGTCGAGAGGCTACTCTGGAGGTGGCTCTTACACAAGCTTCAGATAAACCTTGCTACCTATCATAACCTGCCAACCCCCAACCAGGACCATTCCAGCCAATCCTAAAGAACACCTAGGGCAATGTATAAGATTCCACAAGGGTTCCATGCACTAGAGTAACTAGCCAGAAACTTACAACTTCCAGATGGGCCCCTGGTCCAGATATGTCCTGAAACCTAGAGGGCCCAGCCTCTCCAGAACATCAGATAGTTCCATCTCCCTACCCCATATCAGTGACAGACATTTCCAATATAAAAAATTTAGAATTGTCATAGCCCAAACACCCCTAAAGAGAGGGATGGAAAGATCAAAGGTGATGTGGAATTATAGAGAGAAGATAGGATTTAACAAATGAATATGATTGCTGAATCATTAAACTGATATCTCTTTTAGTCTCCAGTATTTTAGAACAGCTAGAAGAAAAACCTAAAATTGTGGAATTGTAACCCATGTCAAACTCTGAAATATATTCTTACAATTAATTGTGGCGCTGAGCTTTGAAATTTGTAGTTTTTTGTATATATGTTTTTGTTCACAAAAAAAGAAGGAAAAAAAGTCAATTGTGATGATAAAAAGTATTTAAGCCCTCTAGCCTCCTATATTCTGGAGCAGCTATAAGGAAAAACATGGGAGGATCATATGGTAGATCATGACAAACTCTGGGATCTGTCCTGCAACTACTTGCTGAAGAGTGCTTTGAAAACTATTGCTTTTTTATTTCTTTGCTTTGTATATACGTTATATTATACAATTAAAAAGGCTAAAAATAAAAAAGTAAAAACTTTAGGCATGCTGCATGGAATAAATCAAATAGTACTGGCTCAAAAATAAATTTTAAAAAATACTGAAAAAAAATGAATTTGGGTCACCGTTACGCTGAGGAGAAAACAATCGGTGGAGGAGAAGTCCAGGTTAGAGAGAACGTGGGCGACATTTGATTACTTTCTCCATTTGAAGCCGAGGTGCAGAAATGCAGAGCAATAAAACTTTTAACCTGGAGAAGCAAAACCGCACTCCGGGAAAGCATCATAGCATCACCCGCAGTAACAGCAGCAGCCACCACCACCTGTACCTGCAAATGGGCAGCAGGCCAGCAGCCAAAATGAAGGCTTGACTATTGACCTGAAGAATTTTAGGAAACCAGGAGAGAAGACCCTCACGCAGTGTAGCCTTCTCTTTGTGGGCAGTCTCCCTCCTGACATCACTGAGGAGGAAATAAGGAAACCAATTGAACAATCTGGACAGAGGCGAGGTCTTCATTCATAAGGAAAAAGGCTCTGGCTTAATCCATCTGGAAACACGAACCCTAGAGGAGCTTGCCAAAGTGGAGGTGGACAACAAGCCACTCTGTGGAAAGGAGCTACAGGTGGGCTTTGCCTGCCACAGTGCATCCCTTACAGTCGGAAACCTTCAATGAACTGCTGGAGAGGCCTTTTCTGAGCTCGGTCAGGTGGAGAGGGCTGGAGTCACCGTGGCAATCTAAGACGGCCCTCAGGAAAAGGCATGGCTGAGTTCTCAGGGAAGCCAGCAACTCAGAAACTGTAGACAGATGCAGTGAAGTCTCCTTCCTGCCAACCACATTTCCTGGACCTGGGGCTGTGGAGCCCATGGACCAGTTAGATGATGGAGAGGGGCTTCTAGAGAAACTGGTTATAAAGAACCAGCAAGTTCGCAAGGAACGAGAGAAGCTACGCAGATTTGCACAGCCTGGCTCTTCCGCGTCTGAGTACGCAGTGCACTGGCAGGCGCTCACTGAGACGGAGAAGCAGCAGCAGGACCAAGCGGACCGCGACATCAAGGAAGCTCGTGAGAAGCTGGAAATGGAGATGGGGGCTGCCCGCCATGAGCACCAGGTCATGCTAATGAGGCAGGATTTGAGGAACCAAGGAGAACTTTGGAGGACAGAGATGCTTCACAACCAAGAGATGCAAAAATGGAAGCACCTGGAGCTCAGGCAGGAGGAGGAGGGCAGACGCTGTGAGGAAGAGATGCAACAGCAGCAGGAAGAAATGATGCAACGACAGCAGGAAGGATTCAAGGGAACCTTCCCTGGTGTGAGAGAGCAGGAGATACGGATGGGCCAGAGAGCTATGGGAGATGCTATGGGCATAAACAACAGAGGTACCCTGCCCCCTGCTCCTGCCAGCTGGTCCTCCAGCTCCTCCAGGACCCGCCACTGTGATGCCCGATGGTACCTTGGGATCGACCCCATCAACAACTGAACGCTTTGGCCAAGCTGCTACGATGGAAGGAATTGGGGCCATTGGTGGAACCCCTCCTGCACTCAGCTGCGCAGTTCTTGGAGCTCACTTTGCTCCAAACAAACGTTGCTGATACTAATAAAGCTGCAGTGCCTAGTTTCCCCAAACCCTTAAAAAACAAAGAAACAAACAAAATGGATCTGTACCATCGCAACTCACAGACCCTCCTGCGTATGCGCATACCACAGTGCTTGGGAAGGGGCAAGCTCGCAACCTAGGGCATCTGGAACACCCACGGAAAATTCTATGGAAGACCAACCTATGACACAAATGATGGGTCACACAAGGAAATCAGCTAGCAGACTGGGCACAGGATATTAGATTTGTCTCTACGGTATGTGTCCAACTCTATGAAAGGAAACACATGCACAGGAAACAAAATCCACAGGATGAGGAGTGGCTGGCTTAAAGCAGTAGAATCATGGCTGAATTTTTTTAAAAAATCTGCTTCTTGACTGGGAATCAAATGGAAATGGCCACAGAAGAGAGGCCGGGGACATAGTGGGGGGACATGGGCAGAGGGGACCGGGAGGTCAGTTGCATGAGTTGGGCGGGGAAGGTATCCACTGCTCAGCTCTGACAGAGGGCGGTGCAGGCCTCGGACGGTCACAGCTTCTCAAAAAACAAACAGACAAAGCCCTGAAATCGAAAATAGTATACAAATACCTCTCGGCTTTAAAACCCTGACCACTAATGCCATTTTTCTTATTACATCATGAGGGTCAATTGGCCAACTCGGAACCTCCATTTCAGATCGTTTTCTGGAATTTCTATCATAAGCATGACCGATTTTAATAATCGGGAAAACGAAGGGGTGTGTAGAGTGTGTTTCCATTCAGATGAGCAAAAATGTCACAGGCAATGCGACACAGCCGCCTGTGTCTGCACAGACAGACCATTTCTGGAAGGATCCATGTTTTACTGATAATATTTGGCTTTCCTTTCAGAAGCCCAACTCTTATTGCCCTAAGTAAATCTTTTTTTCTGAAGTAATTTTAATAGAAGCAGGAATTAACCTGCAAGCCTGGACTGAAGCTCCAAATCAAGTACCCATGTGGCTGTGACACAGAGCTCCAGGGTGCAAAATCGCAAAGGCAAAAAAGCAAAAGGGGGTGGGCAGGTGTGTGGCCAGCCGCGGACACAGGCTGTTCTGCAGGATGGGGCCCATTTCGGGAAATACCAAGTGAAATTCAGAAGATGAAAGGGGAAAACTGATCAGGCTGCTGGGAAACATGTGGTAATCCAGGATAAAAAAAAAGCACAACACACCTCCATAGAGGATGAAGGGAAGCAAAACTCACAAGGACCTACGTGTGGCATCGCTGATGCCCGCAGGGAAGGGGAAATGATGGTTTGCATGGCTTATGCTCGTGAACCCCCTGGGTACAGTGTGAAGGCTGGCTGGACGGACCATCCTGCGAGCTATTGTCCTGGCCTTGGCTTCTCACCAAGTTCGGCAGGGACGAGAGCTGGAAAGGCCAAGTGGAGGTGACTGGGGAGGAACACAGGGAGGAAGCACTGACGGCCAGCGCGGGGCCTTCACTGCTGCTTGCATGCGGGGTTTGCCAGAGCTACCGCTGGAAATGAAGTTCGGGGGGCTCTGAAGGAGGCTTGCCTATCCCTCCCAGGGCTCGACAATTCCCCGGGGGTGACTCAGAAAGCAAGGGATGCAACGCAGAGGTGCATTGGAGCGTGCCCTGGGTCAGAATGCTGATGGAAGAGGAGGGGGATGCTTACAAGAAACAGTTCTTCCCCTCCATAAAGAATAACGCAACTCTGGACGTGGAGGCAATGTACAAGGAAGCCCCTGCTGCCACAAAAAGAACCCCGTCTAGGAGGAGAAGCCTAAGAAAGAAGTTAAAATGGAGAGGTGAAACTGTCCCCAAATGCCTCTTGTCCAAAAGAAAGCTCGGGTAGCTCGGAAGAAGGCAAGTGTCCTCAGAGCTCAGGAGAGGCTGCTGAGAGCTAAACCCAACCGCAATTTTCTATGAAGATTCGTCAGATAAAGGCAATAAACTTATCAACCTGCCATTTCTGCCTTAAGCTCTTGTTATGAAATGTAGGAAATACCTTGAAATATAAAAGAACTTGATAGTTATTTTCTCCAAGTAACAAGTAAAACTTTTCCCATATATTTACTCCAACAAAGTTCACAGCTACTTCTTGGGCCTTTCTTCTTTACTGGCAGCTCTTCCTAAAAAATCTGGCAAGCAACAGACCAACCATCGCTAGTAAATAATCCTCCCATCCATTTATTATAACCAGATGATTAATTGGAAGAAAAAGTACCTTCAAAAAGGGATACAATCTTTTTTTTTTTTTTTACATGGGCAGGCACCGGGAATCGAACCCGGGTCCCCTGGCATGGCAGGCAAGCATTCTTGCCTGCTGAGCCACCGTGGCCCAGGGATACAGTCTTACTTTGGATGAATTGCATGGTGAAGATACCTCAATAAAATCGCATTAAAAAAAGAATTTAAAAAAGTATGTAATTGTAAACAGAACTGGCGTCAATCCACGGCTTTAGTTTTTCTTGAGGGAAAACCGTCCAATGAAGGGCACACAACTTTGACAACACTCACTTTAGCCAGGTGAAAACTTTCAGCAGAAAACAGAGTCTTTTCTCCAAGAGCAGATGTTTAATTTTATGGAGATGCTGAAAGATACATGCCAGATCTGAATGTGCACATATTTGAAAATAGCATAAAAGGAAACAAATATTAACCCTACATATCAAGTTTACGTGGGAAAAAACTGTTAGATGAATAGATTACATGCATCTTTAAAAAAAAGCCCTTCGGCCAATAGTAAGTACTGTTTGGAAATGGAAAACTATTACCACAAAGTCTTTAGTGCTGTAGCGCAGGGTCTCGCCTTCTCACATAGCTTGAGTGCAGGACATACGAGTTCAAGTAGGGTCCGAAGATGGCAGCTTCAAAGGGGTCACTAGGCTGGTTAGCCCTAAGATGTGCCCTCGGATTTTATTTAGGATGACTACATGAAAATTCACCCAGCTTGGGCTGCTAAAATGGGCAGTGACATAATGTCAAGTAGAACACTTTCTGAAAGATTTTGAATTTTAAGAGGGTCAGCTGAAGAGCCGCTTAAGGGAACATTCTGAAACCACTGATAACTGATTTCTAAATGAGGTTGCAAATGTGTCCGCAGTGGCTCAGCAGGCAGAGTTCTTGCCTGCCACGGCGGAGACCCGGGTTCGAGTCCCAGTGCCTGCCCATGCAAAAAAGAAAAGAAAAGAAAAGGAAAAAATGTATGTATAAGCCTAAAGTACAGCAAACCATGTTATTAATCCAGCATTGATTTTGTGAAAGCGTAAGTTTAATTTACCTCCTCTGCAGTTTCAATTTCTGTTAACGTGCAAATTTGACCACGCTAGGACATCAGCAAATGCATATATGAATTTTCTTTTTTAAACAGCAGCTTCAGTGCAGAGTGTTTCCAGCAGGGGCGTTTTGGCTAACATATCTATAAAATATGCTCACTGCTGATGTCTATGGAATGAGGCTTTTCACAACATTATTTATTTATTTTTAAGTCTTGCTCAGTGAATGCACTGGGAGATGTAAACAGCTTCTGAAGGGCAGGAATGAAATCTTTTGGTCCTGTTGCTCCTGTATGTTCTAAAATTTCTTTAGTCATCACACGTATTTTAAGAGGATGGCCCAGAGGAGAGGAGTTTTGTAATAAGTAGCTGGCAGGGATCTCTGAATCAGAAGCTGTTTAAAAAAATGCTCAAAATTGTTTCTTTGGAAGTGGCAGGTTTCCTACAAGCATAACAATTTGTCCAAAAGAACGAAGAGTCATTGGCATAGGAAATTTTCTTCCAGAGTAATGTCTTTAGATTACTTAGTATCAAACACTGTTCCATTTACACTTGATTTGCTGTGACTTTGAGAGCAATACAAGATTAAAGCTGCGTTTCTAATAAAAAAGAAAGCAAAACAGTACGGATAGAGGTGATAAAGGGGTCAAGAGGGTAGAGATGCAGGAGATTATTTTGGCGTTTTGAGTTGTGGGGACATTATGGATGCCTGTACACCTGGAAGGTGAGCACAGGTGGAAGGTGGGGTTTCAGCCCCACCCCTCAAACCTGGCAGCCTGCAGCAGGTCCCCCCTGGGAACCTGAGACGTGGCCCCAGCTGTTATGGGGCCCAGGACACCGGTAGGAGTTTCCCACCCTGGAAAGCTAAAGCAGAGCGCTGTCTTGGGGAAGTGACTTATCCAAGGTGCAGAATTCCCCGATCAGATGGGGAGGTCCAATGTGAGAATGGCCTTCTGCGCTCTGCCCCAGAGGGGGGCTTGCTGAGGAGGAGCTGAGGACCCATCCGAGAGACGGGGAGCAGTTGGGAGAAGCTGCTGTGCCCTGGGAGGTGCAGGGGGGACCAGCAGAGGAGCCCAGGACACCCAGCCAGATCTAAACACCTGCTGGGCATGGAGAGCATGCCACCATTCTTTGACCATGCCTAACTCTCCCATCTCTCTTTCTGTGCCTCTGGCCTCTGACTTTGCCCGGCTCTCACCAGGGAAGGGCTCATCACCCTCTGGGACAGTCCAAATGTGCTGAAACATGGGTCCTTAACAGTTAAACCCAGAAAGCCATCAGTTCTTCAGGAAAATGAGTCTGGACTCTACAAAAAAGGTAATGACATGGGAAGAAGCAAACAAACAAAAAAGTAGGGCATTGCTCTTCTTTAAAAAGAGACTATAAAACACATATGTGATGAAGGACTTATATCCAAAAATACATATCAACAATAAGAAACAGACAACCCAATTAAAAATGGGCAAAAGATCAGAGCAGAATCCTCAGCAAAGAAGATATACAGATGGAAAATAAGCATATGAAAAGATGCTGAGCATCCTGTCATTTTTATTGCAAATTAAGGTAACAATGAGACACCACTACAGATCTACTGGAATGGCTTAAATGCAGAATGCTGACAAGACCAAATGCTCGTGATACCAGGGAGCAACTCTCTTCACTGCTGCTGGGAATGCAAAATGGCGCAACCATGTGCTGGTCTGAAAGTATTAGGTACCCCAGAAAAGCCATGCTTTAATCCTCATCCAATCTTGTAGGGCCATACCTGTTGTTTAGGGTGGGAATCTTTGATTAGATGGTTTCCACACCTAGTTGTGGGTGTGACCTCTGATTAGATTACTTCCATGGAGATGTGGCATGCCCAATAGTGGGTGTGGTCTTTTGATTAGATGGAGATGTGACTCCACCCATTCCAAGTGGGGTTTGATTAGTTTATGGTGTCCTTCAATAGAGGAAACATTTTGGAGAAAGCTCAGAGCTGACAGAGACACAGACATTTGGAGACACTGGGAGTGCCGACACAGAGAACAGATGCCTAGACATGGATGTTTGAGGTGTAGAGGCCAGCAGACATTGCCATATGCTCTCCCAGGAGATGCTAAGCAAGCCAGAACACTGAGTTGTGTCCCAGAGGAGCTAAGTGAAGGCTCACAGACACTTAGAGAAGAAACCACTGGTGTCAGAAGCTGGAAGCAACGGAACTGGGAACAAGGACCAGCAGATGCCAGCCACGGGTCTTCCCAGATTGGCCTTTCTTGACTCAAGTTATCTTTATCTGGATACCTTAGTTTGGACATTTTTATGGCCTTAGAACTGTAAACTTGTAACTTAATAAATTCCTTTTTAAAAGTCATTCCATTTCTGGTATACTGCATTCCAGCAGCTTTAGCCAACTAAGACAAGCTACTCTGGAACACAGCTGGGTAATTTCTTACAAAATTCAGCACACTCTTAACATATAATCCAGCAATCATGCTCCTAAATATTTACTGGAATGATTTGAAGACGTGTCCACACACAAAAAAAATCCTGCACATGTAAGTCTATATCAGCTTTATTCATAATTGTCTACATTTGGAAACAACCAAAGTGTCCTTCGATAGGTGAATGGATAAGCCAACTGTGGTACATCCATACAAAGGAATATAATTCAGTGACTGGAACAAATGAGCTGTCAAGCCACAGCTGTACATGGAGGAACCTTTAATGCCTATGGCTAAACGAAAGAAGCCAGTCTGAAGGTCTATATGCTTTAGGATTCCAACTACATGATATTCTGGAAAAGGCAAAACTGCAGAGAGTAAAGACATCAGTGGGTGCCAGGAGTTCAGGGGGAGGGAGGGCGGGTGACTGGGGGGGGACAAGGCATTTTTAGGGCAGTGAGACTATTCGGTATGGTGCTCTAATGGTGGACGTATGACATTACGCATCGTCAGAATCTACAGAACTGCACAACCCAGAGTGACCCCTAATGAACTTTAGTGACTAACAATATATCAGCGCTGGTTCATCAATTATAACAAGTATACCAAACTATTGCAAAATGTTAATAAAAGGGGAAACTATGGGAGTGGAGAGGCAGAGAGGGCATATGGGAACTCTCTGTACTTTCTGCTCAATTTTTCTGTGAACCTAAAACTGCTTTTAAAAAAAATAGCCTACTAATTTAAATAGGGAGAGAGAGTGTGACTATGGAGACACATCTACCAAATGATGCCATACAGTTTGGCTCCTAGTTCAAAAAGAAAAAAAAAACTGCTGTAAAAGATCTTTTTGGATAATTGAAGAAATGTTCATTTGAGTCGGATATTAGATTATTTCAAAATAAAACATAAAAAAAAAAGTTGGGAGGAGTCAAAGGAAAGAAAACTGTTGCTTAGATTAAACTGAAACTTACCTCCAGAGGCTCCCTTATGCCCCTCTGCACTGGTCCTAACTCCTTCCTTGGGGACCCTAAACCGCATCTGTTCAGAGAGTTTACAGAGGTCCCATGGCCTGTCCCTGATTTTCAGCCTTTACAGCCCAAAGCACCTCCCACTGACTGTCCCTTCCCAAATCCTTTTGAACAGATTTATCTTCCCAAGCCCAGAGAGCTTGAAGATATGAGAGACACAGTTAATAATTGAACTGAGAACATAGATGGAAACCAGAGCCGTCCCCGCCTCAGTCCGGGGCTCACAGAGCTCTGGTGGGCCAGGCCCCGGGGCGCCCCACCCCAGCCCACACTGCCTGGAGGGAGCAGTCGCAGAGAAGGGAAGGTGTCACCCAAGGCGGTACAAAGGCCCCTTAGGAGGCAGCAAGGTTTTCCCAGTCAAACCGAGGACTCAAGAAGGTAGTCCCAACTTTGCATTCAAAACCCACAGACACATCCATTTAAATAAACATCATTAAGAAAGAGGAAGCCTGGAGAAAGTAAATATGAGTGGAGTTGACCCACGCCTTGACTTTCCTCCAAACACAGCACTGAAACCTAAAGGGATATTTGTAAGCTGTACTGTGCTTTCAGAGGGTCTGGGGCGTGGGGGATGGAGGACCAGCCCCCCGAAGAGAATGGCTGATGAGAGGGAAGAGCCCTTGCTCCATTTTGTGAGGCGGGCTGGGGAGGGTGCCCCACAAAGCGACCAAATCCCAAGCTTCCTGTGCATGGGCCCCCTTCAAGCTCATGCACCTCATTTTGTGTCTGTAATTTTGCACTCTTTTTCTTAAAGACAGGCCCCTAAATGACAAAAGCCCCTGGTCCCACCAAACCTTTGGAGGCTGGGTTTTGCTTTTTCCTGGCCCCACGTTGGCAGGTACCCCATATCCTGGGGAAACTGTGGGTCACCTGACCCCACAGGAGGAAACGTCCACTTGCCTTTAGCTTCTCAGCAGCCTCTTCTATCTGGCTTATGTTGTCACCTTCTGCCTGCTTCTTGGTTGCCAGCTGCTTTAGACAGTCTTGGCTGAGTTTCTGTACAGGACAGAATTAAGGGGGAAAAGTCTCAATACTGACACTATGAGAAAACAAAGTTCCTCACACCCCTTTTTTCCCAGCTGAAGTAGCTGAGACTCCGAAGGGGAGGCAACTTGCCCAAAGTTGTGGCAAGTTGGGGTCTGGACTGGGCCTAGGGCCCCTCTAATCCTCAGAGGGCCACATCTGAAACTCCCCACAACTTGAAGGGCCACCCCCTTATCCCCCACCCTCTGCTTTTCCAGTCCCTGAATAGGCCCTTTAAGTAAGCAGCGTGGGGTCAGGCAAAGAGCGTTCGCTTCCTGGGTGAGTAATAATTGAGCACCTACTATGAGCCCAGCCCCCTAACTCTCCCCCTGCCTATTCCGGAGACCTGCTCTGCTCCCATCCAGGTGTGCCCGCCTTTCTTAGGCCTGGCCAGGCTGTCCCAACTGACCTGGAGCTTCCAGGGGACCTGTCAGTGTTTGCTGAATTGACCAGAATCGCCAGGGGCTGCCAACTTCAAGTGGAGAGCTGGGAAGCAGCGTGGTTAGCGCTTATGGATGGGCATAAGCCCCAGAGTCGGAAAATTCTTAGGTCTAAGTGCCAGCTCTCCTTCATGCCACCTGGGCGAGTGATCACAGCTCTCGAAATCTCAATTTCCCCAGCTGTAAACATGGGGTGGCCCCATTGGGTTGCTGAGGGGACCAAATGAGAAGATGTACACAAAATACTTGGTGCAGCACCTGGAAACACGCAGTGCATAGTGCTATTTTAGCATTTGCTGGGTGGCCTGTTGGGTGCATGGGAGAGGGGTGTGAGGGGTGGTCGCGATCATAACCCAGGTATAAGCCAGGCCTCACCTTCTCCCCATACCCGACCCAGGCAAGATTTCTAGGTATCCTGGTGCCCTCCAGCCGCGGGCAGCCTCTCCTGTCTTGGTGCCTGGTGAAATCCTATTTTTCCTTCAAGGCCAGTTTCAGTGACACCTCCTCCTGGAAGTGTGCCAGGCTTCCTGGCTGTGGCTCCCAGCATTCATCACACAGTAAGTACTGTCAGGGCCTTAGTGTACTCTGCCCACTCCCCAGCCCAGGAGCTCGTCTAGGTCAGGGAAGGACTTAATCTACTCTTTACTGCCTTAAGAGACAGGTTTTTGGCTCAAGGAATGTGCTTAGTGGATGTTTTTTGAATAAACAATTGGATAGGTGAGTGGGTGGGTGTGGGGATGCAAAAATAGGCATGCATAGGTAGGACAGGCCAGTGGACAAGCAGACAATTAGTTGGAGACCGCAAGCCAAACCTCTGGAAAGCAGCCTTGTGGGAATGAATATTTTTTGTAGCCCTTGTATAGGTAAGAATATTTTTAAAGCCCTTGTATAGATAAGGCTTGGGAGGCAGAATTCTGCATGCTGGGCTATCCCCATGGGGCCCTTTCTCACCTTGGGAGATAAGAACCCCAAGGCTATCATAGTGTGGTGGTGGTAACTCTTGCAGGTAGGGAAAAGGTCATCCCCTGGATGGGTTAATCCTGGAAGACTTCTTGGAGGAGGAAGCAGGGGACTCTGTCACAGATGGGAGGGCCTTGCCTAGCCTAGCCTGAAGTTCATAGAGAAGGAGGAATTTGACCAGAGATTTCTGGGTCAAAGCCACAGAACACTTGGGTGGCAAGACTGGGCCAGGAGCCCAGCCGCCCTGGACGTTCCTAGGATTACTCAGAGGTGAGGGCTCCACCACCAAGCGCTGGGTTCAAGGCCTGCTCCTGCCTGCTGGGCCTAAGTTTTCTCATCTGTAAAATGGCTGTAAGAGTAATAATAGCGCCCACCAGGCCATCGGGAAGGTGGAATGGGAGCATGGGGCACTGTAGGTGATGTTTAGGCTGCTGTGATTTGTCCCAGGGTTAACATAGCCCCATCTCGTTTCCGGAGAAAACCAAATGGAGGTTTTATCACCTTTGATAAAGGCAGATTTTCTTCCGGCCCAAGGTCACGCCTAGGGACCAGCCCTGAGCTCCTATGTTCGGACTCCCAATCTGGTTCTGCCAGGACCTGGGTCTCCCGCTCCCAACCACAGCCTGGAGGACCCCCGGGGACACCTTCGGTGGCCAGGTGCGGCCGGGAAGGGGCAGTGGGAGCCGCGGCGCGCCCCCTCCCCGCCGTGGCCTCGGGGCTCTCCAGGCGCGCGCCGCCGGGTCCCCGCCTGCACGTCCGCGGCCGCCTCCAGCGCCAGGGGCACCGGGTGACCGCGGGGCGCGCCCAGCTCCCGACACAGCGCGCCAACCAGCGGCGGCAGCGGCCACAGGGGAGCTTGGCCTCGCGGTCGCTGTGCTCCGGACATCGCCCGCCGCGCGTCTCCTCGCCCGGCCCCCCGGGGGTCCCACTCGGGACCGCGGCGCCCGACGTTCGCTCCACGGATTCCGCTTCCCGCGGGCGGGGCGGGGCTCTGGCCGGGAAGCGAAACCTCGGGCGCTGGGCGCGGCGGGGGTACCGGCGGCATCTGGCCGCCTCCCGCCCTCCCCGGACTGGACCGGAGGCGGCCAGGGCAGAAATGCGGCGCTCACTGGGTGGGGTGGGGTGGGGTGGGGGTGTCACCTGCCTCGGCGTCCTTGTCCTGCTTAGCCGCGCCGGTCGGGCAGTGCCAGGCTCACCCCGGGAGTGTGGGTGCGGCCGAGGTCGGCTGTGGCCTTCCCCAGGTGGGTGCATTAGCAAATTTTCAGTTTCCCTTGGAAGGAAGACCCGTGAAATTCAGATTGCCCCCAGGCTCAAGCGCCAGCGCCTACGTATAAGGCCTGCGGGAACTTCTTGACCTCTAGGCTCCACCCTTTCGTGGTTTCAGACCAGAGAACTTCTGTTTTCCTCTACCTGGAACGCTCGTCTGCTCGGCAAATACTGTTTTTTTCCTTTTTTTAGGTTAAAGCACATACTTTATCTTTAAGGATTTAAGCCCACTCATGGTTTCATTCAACAAATGTTTAAATGAGCATCTGTTATGTGAGAAGCACCAGTCCAGATGCTAAATAAATAAAAAGATGGATAAGACCCGGTCTTGCTCTTCCACCCAAACAGAAAATACAGGGTACATACATAATTTAGTATTGACAATTATTTTCACCTTGCAGTTTTCATAAAGGCATTTCTTACGAATCATTCTACTGTTAGCTATTATTTCAGCAATTTCTGAGAGCTACAAATAACTATTTAATTTTCTTAAGGCAGCATTTCTTCTATAACCAAAATGCATATGTCCTTAGTAAAATGCAGTCACAAATGTGAAAGGTGAAGAAATATCCATTAGCTTACATTTTCTATGAAAAATGTTCATTCTTTCTCTTCAAATTCCTCTACATGAGGATCCTTCATTTGAGAAAGGTCAGGAGCACCTCTGTCAGCTGGGAAGGCACGTGGCTGGCGTCTGCTGGTCCCTTGCTCCTGGGCTCCGTTCCTTTCAGCCTCTGTTCCTGTGGGGGTTCCTCACTTTGCTTCTCCGGGGCTGGCTTTCATCTCTTGGCTTCCCTTGGCTCTACGCAGGTTCTGGCTTGCTTAACATCTCATGGCGATGTCTGCTGGGCTCCAGGCATCTCCAAACATCCATGTCTCTGCTCTCTGAAGCAACTCAGAAAATGCTCTGTCAGCTCTGAGGCTTCTATCGTTTCTGATGTTTCTGGCTCTCTCCAAATTTTTCCTCTTGAAGGGGTCCAGTAAACTAATCAAGACCCACCTGGAATAGGTGGAGTCACATCTCCATCTAATCAAAGGTCGCACCCACATCTCCGTGGAGATAATCTAATCAACATACTGTGCTGAATAGGGATTAAAAGAAAAGGCTGCTCCCACAAGATTGGATCAGGATTAAAGCATGACTTTGAAAGTACACAGTACGTTCAAACCGGCACAATCGGTATGGTCAGTTTATTCAAACACTATAATTACATGGCATCTTGAATAGGAAGTAAGATCTTATTGGTTTGTACAGATTAGTGTGATGCCCCCATAGCTCCCAGAGTAATTTGGGCAGAGAATTTTAAAAGTATTTGTGAATTCCCCTTGAGGGACTGAGGAGAAAGGAGGAATTATTAAACTTCCCCATCTGGGGAATTCCTGATATTCTCACAAGCACTGGGGATAGCCAATTCAATAGGCTGGACCCCCAATCTTGAGACTCGTCCCTATGAAAATTATTCCTGCAAAGGAGACACTAAACCTACTTATAATTATGCTTAAGAATTACCCCCAGAGAACCTCTTTCGTTGCTCAGATGTGGCCTCTCTCTCTCTCTCTAAGCCAATTAGGAAGGAAAACCCACTGCCCGCCCCTCTATGTGGGACATAACTTAAAGGGATGAGCCAGGACCTGACATCATAAGATTGAGAAAGCCTTCTTGACCAAAAGGGGAAGAGAGAAATGAGACAACATAAAGTTTCAGTGGCTGAGAGATATCAGAGTCAAGAAGCTATCCTGGATTTTATTCTTATGCATTACACAGATATCCCTTTTTAGTATATGGTGGATTGTAGTGCCTGGAGGGAGGTACCTGAATCTGATGAACTGTATCCCAGTAGCCTTGATTCTTGAAGATGATTGTATAACTATATAGCTTTTCTAATGTGATCGTGTGATTGTGAAACCCTTGTGGCTTACGTTCCCTTATAAAGCATCACAGTGATTTCAGTGTTTTCAGGAACAGGCCACACGATCACACCGTATGGACGTTTATTCCGGGTTGCCAGGGATGAGCCAGGCTCCTACAGGGAACCTCATCTGCACACTAGCTGCCCCACGTTTCACGCTGCTTAGCTCTACATGGCCCCAGGAAAGAACACTCCTGCCTATGAGAGCAAAGCGCACACCCTCCTTACCTACCCTTGTAGCTGTGATCCTCTCAAGCCTCACTCTCCACAGCAAATGGAACTGCCTCGTCTGCTTTCCGGGGACACCATACATAGCCAGAACTAGTGTAGCAAGCTGGTGCGCAGGCTCGGCAAATACCTTTTACGTTACCTTCTCCCATATATTCTTCAGGTCTCAAAAGCCATCTCCTCCAGGAAGCCTTCCCTGCTTCTTTTAGGATAGCCTGCACTCTCTCCTGGCCTCTCCCTACCTGCTAAACATGACGGTGGATGGGGAAAGGGGAACCAGTCTTAAATCCGTTTCCCTGCCTGGTGTCTGGTCCAAACAGTAGATGCTTAATTGCTATCTGTGGAACAAACCAAGGCCAGTGTCATGTATTAAAATGTTTAGCCAGATGTTTATTATTTTGTTACATTCTCTCCATTGCACGATTCCAAGACATCTATTTATTTTCACTTTTATTTATTTGTTTTTTACAAAGGTACAAGGAATTTCAGAAACAACAATAAAACAATCATTCAAACGGTTTCAGGCACGGTTTCGTAGTCAAAGCATAGATGGATTTCTGACTTCCTGTTTCCCTCTGATACAATCTCAAGCTTTTCTCGGGGAAGAACAACTATTGTAGAGCTAAGGTGGATGAAACCAAACACCCACAGCTCGTCTCCAGGTGCTGCTCTTTCTCAGAAAGTTCCTGAGTCAGTAGTCAGGGGGCCTCTCAGGGCTTCAAGTAGAGATATGTGCATGCTTTGCTGACTAGGAGGACAATTTCTGCTTCATCAGCTCAAGAACATAAACAAAAATGTAATAAAAAAAAAAAAGATGGCTTAAAAAAATATCTTGTAAAAATTACCTATCCCTCTCCCCAGCTGTGAAATAATTTAAATAATTTACTCTAGATGTAAAAAAAAAAGAAAAAAGAAAAGGAAGCAAGTTTGTTCAAAGATGCTTGTGTGCTGCTTTTAAGCATGTGGGTCCCTTGGGATGGGCCCCGCTTGGAGGGGGCTGCCAGAAGCTCTCCAGTGCAACCTCCACCTCCAGCATTTTGCCTCCAGAGACCTTTGCCGAGGCTAGCTGTGTCCTTCTGAACATGCAGGTAATGTCTGCTGGGCTTGCATGAGACTCAGATGCCCCGTGCGTGGAGGCGAGCGGGCTTTGTAAACTGCAAAGTGCTGGTCACACATGAGGTGGGAGAGGTACAGCCCATCCAGTGGAGCTCCGCTTCCCTGATGGTACCTGGGATGTAGCCTTTTTCTCCACAGCACAGTAAGGCAAGCTTGCCTGGGCCTCCCATGGGAACGAGCCCCAGCCATGGAATATAAATGGAGGACAAGATGGTGAGCGTGGCCATTGGGCAGGCAGACCAGGGGACAGCCATGGCTAGGGGAAGGGGCCAGCAGGAGCCCAGAATCCCTGCTGGGGGTCCCAGCTGCACCTGGGGAGGGGGGCCTGGGAACACTTTTTGCCTTTTTAAGAGCCTCCAGCCAAGACTCAGAAGACATGGCTTTGAGTCCCTGCTTCTGCCTGGAGCTCGCTGTCCCCACTGTTACTGCAAGGGTATAGACGGATCAATCAGGGGGTCTCCACCCTCACTGATCTGCAGAATCACCTGGGAGCTTATGAAAACATACTGTGGTCCTGGCCACCTCTGGAGATTCAGCTTCAGTGGGTCCAGGGTGGGGCCTGAGCATCTGCATTTCCTGAACGCTCCCAAGGCGATTCTAAGGTACAGCCCAGGCTGAAACCGACCAGCCTAGGTGGGCTCCTAGGCCCCCATCTTAGCTCCAAACTCACCCCGCACAGTGGGGAAACCGCATCGTCTGCCCTGCCTTGGCAAGGAAGGGGTGTGCCTAGTCTTTTATGTTTTCAGAAAGAGGTGCTGAGAGCAGGGCTCTGAACACGGAGTCACGAAACCAAAAAACTCTCAGGCCAGAAGCCACCTTTGGGGTCGTCGGGTCCTGCTTCCTGGCTCAGCGCAGCCATCCTTCTCCTGAAGCCCTGGAGGGAGGCGGCCACGGGGTTCTGCCGGCACCTCCTGTGGCTTGGGCTGGGCTTTGCCTGCATTGCCCCAGAGGCGGCGGGCTCCGGGGCCCTGGGAGGGTTGGGGTCAGCGGTGGCCAGCGGTCACAGGCACCTCTCTGACACCCGTGTCCCTACACGCGGGACCCTGCCTACCCACACCCAGCTGAGTCTGGTTAAAGAGAGGATGGCTTTAACCCTCCCATCTTGTGTTCCACAATTCCTTCCCCTCAAGTTAAACTCTCTCTGCCCCTTTGCCAATGTCTGGTGAGTTTCTGCAGCGAACCCAGACTACCACCCCACTTTGGCTTTCCTCGGGTCAAAGTCAAGGCTTCTCATCTCAGGTGCCGGGTCTGGACAGGGCAGCTCCTTCCAGGGTCCCACTTGTTAAAATGGGGAAACTGAGGCCAGAGCTTACCAGAGGGTCAGTGAGCATGTCATGGGCCCAGCAGACAAGCCCAGGAGAGCTGGACCTCAGTCCATCCATGAATCTCTGGTGACGTGGAGTCACGTGCTCCTCTTTGGCCCCCAGTTTCCCTGTTAAATGGGGGAGTTGGACCAGATCGCTGGTTTTCAAACTATTTTTTTTTTAGTAGCAGAATTATGTATTCTGTAGAAGCCCAATATATAAAACAGAAAAGCAAAAGGATAACTGGTTGGAAAAGGGTGTGTGTGGGGTGGGGGTGGTACAGAGCCCGCCTGCTTAGCATTTCTCTTATTCTATGGACCACGGTTTGAAAACCACAAGCAGGTTCACTGCATGGGCTTCTGGCTCTAACTCTCCAGAATGTTCTTTCCCCTCAAGAAGTTATAGCTCATCATGGGCCCATAAAAACATGATTAAACAGAAGACAAGGTATCACCTAAAAACAGTCAAACTCATAAACCGTTGTTGAGAGAAGGCAAATAGAAAAACGGCAGCACGTCCCACTGGAATCTCTTTCGGCAACTGAGAATTTTGGTTTCCGGTAAAAAATATAGAAATAGTGGTTGTTCTTGGGGGACTTGAGGGTTGGTTCTAGACCTTCTCCTGGAGCTGAGTGGTGTCCCTGAGGGCGAGGAGGGCCGAGGTCCCAGCTCAGAACCTTTCTGCACCCATCCGCAAGTTTTTGATCTCCAGCTCCAGCTGTCTGGCCCGGACCTCGCGCTGGGTCAGCAGCTCCCGGAGCCTTCGGATCTCCTCCTGCTGCCGGTAGAACATCTGCAGCAGCTGGGGAAGTAGAGGACAGAGGGCAGGTCACCCACAGAGAGGCTACCAGGTCATCCCTATTTGACTCGGAGGGCTGGAGATGATTAGGAGTTAGGAGGGGCAGACTTTGCAAAGACTTTTTACAGTAACCTTGTCTTCCTTCCCCAGTCAATGAAATTCAAAAAGACATAAAGGTTTCAGACATATTTTGCCTCCTTGGATCCCCCCAAGGGATGGATGAAAGTACACTTGGTCCCAGAGTTGGAGACTGGAGCTTTTGCCACCACTAAGCTGTGTGGCCCTGGGTAAGTTACTTACCTTCTCTGAGTTTCAGTTTCCTCCTCTGGGAACTAGGGGTCAGAAAACTAACCTCATCATTATTGTTATTATTGCTGCTGTATGGAAGGACTACTAGGTGTTGGGTGCTCAACTGAGGACCTACATGGGGAGTCATGCTAGCACCTCCACTTTCCGGTGTGGGAACGGAAGCTTAGAGAGAGAGAGAGCCCTGGAGTCGAGGTCCCCAGCAGAGCTAGGGTACAATCCCTCTATGACAGGCAGCCCTTGTGTTTGGGGCCCCTCTATACTGAGTCCCAAGGTTGCTGAGACAAGAAGATCAGTGGATGTGTTCAAAGTGCCTAACCCAGGACCCGTAGACACTTAATGCTGACTCTGAGAGCCCAGAAAATGCTAGAATGTCAGCACTGGACAGGTCTTTCCCACTGCTCAGGTCAAGCCCTCTTCATTTTACCAGCGGGGCAATGCACCCACCATCTTGGCATACAGATGGTGCTGTGCTGGTTTTAAAGGATGTATGTCCCCTAGAAAAGCCATGTTTTAATCTAAATCCCCTTTTGTAATGGCAGAATAATCCCTATTCAATATGATATGTTTGAAACTAATCAGATCATCTCCCTGGAGATGTGATTTAGTCAAGAGTGGTTGTTAAACTGGATTAGGTGATGCCATGTCTCCACCCATTTGGGTGGGTCTTAATAAGTTTCTGGAGTCCTATAAAAGAAGAAACATTTTGGAGAATGAAGGAGATTCGGAGAGAGCAGAGAATGCTGCAGCACCACGAAGCAGAGTCCACCAGCCAGCGACCTTCGGAGCTGAAGAAGGAAGACGCCTCCTGGGGAGCTTCATGAAACAGGAAGCCAGGAGAGAAAGCTAGCAGATGATGCCGTGTTTGCCATGTGCCCTTCCAGCCAAGAGAGAAGCCCTGACTGTGTTCACCTTGTGCCTTCTCACTTGAGAGAGAAACCATGAACTTCACTGGCCTTCTTGAACCAAGGTATCTCTCCCTGGATGCCTTAGATTGGACATTTCTATAGACTTGTTTTCACTGGGACATTTTCTCGACCTTGGAACTTTAAACTAGCAAACTAGAACAGGTGCCCAGTACATGCTCATTGAATGAATAAACAAAGTGAGCTAAGTGACCAGGCCAAGGACAGAGCTGGGTTTACTTCTCATCCTTTGTTTCCTCCTCTTTCTCCTCTCTCTCTCTCCCTCCTAGGTCCCTCCTCTGGGTGGGACCCACCATACCCCCTAACTCTCACCTCATTCTCTGTCTTTGGTGGGGGGTATTCAAAGATGTCAAAGCCATTTGCCATCCAGGTTTTCTTCTCCTCTGGCCTGTGTTCTGCCACCCACCGGGGAGCTGCCTCTTCCGTCAGGGATAAGAGTCTCCGGCCGTCCTTGGGACTCAGCTTTTCTGTCTGGTCTGCAGGCTGGGGCAAGGTCAGGGCCACGGAGTTGGAGATGGGCCTCTCTGGAGGTGGAGGCAGGGGGTTCAGCAGCTCGGAGCCGGGCCGAAGGGACACCAGGACTGGCTCTGGGTGGGAAGCAAGGGACTCTGTGAGATGGGCGGGAGTCAGGGGAGCGGAGGACTAACGCCTGGGGACACGGAGCCACGTGGCAGGCCAGGTTTGTAAGAACATTTTGGTGTAGGTACAGGCGCAGGGGTGGCGCCCGGATGCCGGGACCCTGACTCTGGGACATCCATGGCCCGCTCTGTGAAGGCAGCCCCACCCACATGGTGCTCAGCCGGCCACCCATCGCCTAGTGCTCACCCATCCCCTGGGACGCAGGGGAGGCTGTATCACAGATACAGATGAGGAAACCAAAGCCCAGAGTGGAGTGAACCTGCCTAAGGGAAACCTGCCAACCAGGAAGCCAGCGGCTGCAGGGGCCAGGGAAGCACACAGTGCTGGCCTTCCCCCGGGCTGGCCCTCAACGGGCAGGAGAAGGCAGGCAGGGTGGGCAGAGGGCCTGGCGGGCTGGAGCCAAAGGGTGACTCGGGTCAAAAAATAGCGGTAGGCATGGGAACGTGGACACGTGGGGGCTGGCTGACAGGACCCAGTCTGCCGGCCCCCGACCCCCCACCCTGAATTTAAAGGAGTTTCCCACGGGGCTATTGCTTCCCTTGAGCTGGAAGGGGTTTTCTGAGCCCCCAGGGATGAGCCCCTCTCCAGAGGCTCTGCCAAGCCTCCCTGGACCCACAGGCACTGGGAATGCCTGTCCCAGGACCCATCCCCCAGGGGCCGCTGGTGCTGCCCTTCCCTTTCACATTTGCCCGAGGTCCTCTCTCAGCCGTCCTCACCTCTGTTCAGCCCACTGAGCCACTCCTGGGCCGTCAGGGACGGCTGGGCCCCCGCTGTGGGGGGGTAGATATCCTCTTGGTAGGATTCCGACTGCAGAAGGAGGCAGGACAGTGAGAGCCGGGGGCAGGGGGGGGTGGAGGGGAGAGGCGGCCCAGGTGGGGAGGGCCCTTGGGGAGCTGGGGGTCCCGTATCTCCCCAATCCCTGCTGAGTTGGGGAAACTGAGGCCCAGAGAGCAAATGTGGGGCAAAACCCGGGACTGCTGGCTCCCTGTGGCGGCCCCAGGGCAGGACTCGGGGCCTGGCAACTGCCCCCGTATCCCCACCCCAGGAAGGGCTCCCTGCGCCCCGGCCCTCCCCCTTACCCGCCGGGGCACAATCATGGACAAGGGCTCGATGAGGCTTTTGGTCGTGATCAACTTGTAGAAGCGGAAGATCTCGCAGGAGGACACGTCAAGGCCTCTCTTTGGCATGACACCTGCGGGCAGGCGGCCCCAGAGGCACGGAGGGCCGCGAGGGGGACCCGGGTGAATGGCAACCCCAGGCCGCACCCTGGGTGCGAGCAGAAGCCGCCCCCACCTCCCTAGCTGTGCGCCCGGAGCAGTGCTGGGGAGCCCTGGGCCGCCGCCGCCGCACCTTCCAGGGGCTACCGGAGTCCAACTGCGCCGTGGTGGTAGGTGGTCTGCGGAGCCCCCACCCCATCCCTGCTCCTCAGGCCGTCCTCAGCTCCCTCCCTCGGCCCCTCGCCTGCTGCCTCCTCCCGGAAGCCTCCCCTGACTTCTTCCTCGGGCTCCCCCGAGAACCTCGGCCACACGTGCCCCGGCCCTGGGACCCCCGGGGAAGGCCTCTCCGGCTCACCGATCCCCTTCTGCGGGTTGTAGGAGCGGTACTCTGTCAGGTAGCTGAGGTGCGGCTTCTCCGGGCTGACCTCGTAGTAGCGGATGTTCCCGTCGCCCTGGGGGTGGGGTGGGGTGGGGGCTCAGAGCTGGCCCTGAGCGCGGGTAAGCTGCCCTCACACCCACATGGGGCCCTCGGGCTCGGGGCCCTGCCACCAAGGGTGTGTGTGTGTGTGTGTGTGTGAGTTCGTCCTTTTAACACTCCACCGCCCCCCTCCTTCCACGACAACCCCCCCATCCATCCAAGGCAGGGGCTCGGTGAAGGCAGCCCCCCAACCACTCCTGCCTGTGCGCTGAGGTCAGGGGCACCCTCCAGGCCTAGGGGTTTCACCCCTCCAGGGGAGTTTTTGGTCACAGACACTGGGTGGGGGTGGGGATGGGGGAAGTTTCTGGACCTAGTGACTGGCCAGGGGTGCCAAATATGGCCCAGCCCTACCCAGCGGAGACCGCCTGCCCCTGCTGCTCCCCACTTCAATGGCCCTGAGGTGGGGGGGGGTGCTCAGGGGTCCAGCCTCTCACGGGGGGGGGGGGCTGGGTGGGAGCTTTGCGTGGGGTGACCCCCATTCCAGTTAAACCCGTGTCTGACAGGCATGGGGCGGCCTTCCAGGAGGGCCTGTGGGAGCTGGCCGGGAGGGGCCCTGCCTGGTGCCTGCCCCTGGTGCCCCACACGGACACCTCACCCTGACGGGGCCGATGGGGGGATTCGGGCCTGCCCCACACCCCGTCCGGCCAGGCTTTGGGGGCTGTGCCTCCCGCCTCCGGGGTCCAGGAGGCCACCCCACCCCGAGCCACTGACCTTCCCCACCACGTAGAGCATGCTGGTGTCCGCGTCGTAGAAGGGGAACAGCACGCCTGAGGAGCCGTCCAAGTCCTCCTCTGCGAGGGGCACAGAGAGGTCGTCCTATGGGGAAAGAGACCAGGAGGTCCTCGTTCACGCCCGGCCCTTGGCGAGCACCCACTCAGCAAGAACCCCCTCTGGGGGGCTGTGGGTGTGCGAGTGGGTGTGCGAGAGCTGGAGCCTGTGTTTATGTGGGGTAGGAACAAGGCCTCTGGTTCCCGAGGTCCTCTCTCTGGGCTGCTCCCCGGCTGAGCTAAAGTTTTAAGGGCCCTGAAACACCACCACCTTGTATTTTGACATCGTTTTGCCATTAACAAATCATTTTTTGCAATCATGTGCCACTCCTCCCCACCTATCTATCATCTATCCATCCATCCATCCATCTACCTGTTTAAACATCCATCAGTCCATCCATCCATCCATCCGTCTGTTCATCCATCCATCCATCTATACCATCCATCAATCCATCTGTCCGTCCATCCACCCATCTATCTATTCATCCATCCATCTGTACCATCTATCAATCCATCTATCCATCCATCTGTCCATCCGTCCATCCAGCCATCTATTCATCCATCCATCTGTACCATTCATCAATCCATCCTTCCATCTGTCCGTCCATCCATCCATCTGTACCATCCATCCATCCGTCCATCCATCCATCCATCTATTCATCCATCCATCTATACCATCCATCAATCCATCCATCTGTCCGTCCATCCATCCATCCATCCATCCATCTGTCTGTCTGTCCGTTCATCCATCCATCCATCCATCCATCCATCCATCCATCCATCCATCCATCCATCTATTCATCCATCCATCCATCTTTCCATCCGTCCGTCTGTCTGTCTAGGACTGCCTGGCCTTGACCTTGTCCTGACCCTGCCATCCCAGCCTCCTTCCTGCCCACTGCCCCGCACCAACAGCTCTTCCTGCCCACACCCTCGGGATTTCATCCCAAGCCTTTGCTGCAGTTCTTCCCCCAGCCTAGAGGGCCGTCTTTCCCCACCCCCTCAGTCCTGCTCCCAGAGTCCGCCAGGCCCCCTCCCTGCACCGGGGCCTCTCGTGGTCTGACCATCTCCCTCCTTGAGGCCACCTGTGGGGTCTCGGCATCTCCCTGTTATTCATCCCTGGACCCCAGCACCCGGCAGGCTAGGCTACGTAGGCATCTGAGAAATGAGTGAAGGAATGCGTGAATGAATGAAGCCCTCGGCTGGGGGGTGGAGGGGCAGGGTGGGGGCATGGTCACACACGGGGCTCACCTGATCCCACAGGGCCACCTGCCGGTGGTTCCACCGGGATGTGCCCGTAGACACCAGCTTCTTCAGGTTCCCCAGAAACAGCACCTTGTTGGCCCGGTGCCCCTTGTAGCTGGCTTCCTGGAAGGACACATGTGGTCAGTGGCAGAGACCCGGGGACAGGGATCCTGAGCAGTGGCCTCCCTGACTTTGCTGATGTGGCTGCTTCACCAGGAATACCTTCCTTTCTCACCCCAAATCTTCCTGGAAACCCTTTTGAGGGCACCACCTCCAGGAAGCCTTCCTGGGTTGCTCCCATGCACATGGAGTCGTGAAGTCTTCCCCTTTTTCCTGCCCAGCCCAGTGCCCTTGCTGGCTGGGTGCACAGGTAAACGTCATGTGGGCAGGTGTGGTTGGGGAAACGGAGGCTCAGGAAGCAGGAAGTGGAGAAATACGTGCCCTCAGGTCCCTGACCCCATAGCCAGGTGATGGAGCTTCAGAGTCTGACCAAGTCCAAACCCAGCTCTTATTGTGGGCAAGTCACTTATCCCCTCTTCTGCCTCAGTGTCCTCATCTGCAAAATGGGGATGACATTTCCTACTTCCCAGGGCTGCTGAGAGGATAGAAGGGGATTCCCTGGAGAAGGTGGGCCCCAGGAGTGGATGAGCCCACTGTCCTGGTCTCAGAAGCCCCCCACCCCCACCTGTCCCTTGCTCCTCTGACCCCGACCCCAAGCCAGGTCAGCAGCGCTGACCTGAATGACGGTCCCCACTCGGGGGTCAAGAATCCGAATCTTGCGGTCCTTGCAGGTGGTGGCCAGCAGGCTGCCGTTGGTGTTGAAGGACATGGAGAGGATCATGTCTTGGTGACAGTTGATGGTTCTCACAGGGCACATGATGACAGACTCCTTTGTGTCCAGGTTCCAGACCATCACCTGCAAGGCAGAGAGTGGCTCTGAGCACGGCACCCCCGGAGGGAAGCCTGGGTGGGCAGACGGAGGTGCCACGTGGAGGGAGGGGGAAGCCAGGAGTCAGGCTGTCTGGCAGCGAAAGGAAAACACCATCTGCCATTGAGCAACAAAACATCCACGCTGGGAGGACCCCAGGGGACCAGCTATTTCGGCGCGTTTCCACACTTATTAGCAGCAGGTTCCACCTCCCGCAGCCAGGGCTGCCAGGTTCTGCTGCACAGGCTGTGCTCTGCACCGCTCCACGGCTATCCTGCCCAAAGCCTCTGGCATGAAAGGTGCTCCCTGGAGCTGGGGACCCATCTGCATAGCCCTGCAGATGGACGATGCAGAAACGGATACAAGGGCATTTCTGATCAGAAAGGGGTAGAAGGCCCAGAGCCCCCCAGCACCCCTCACCCCACCCCTTTATCCATCGTAGAGGCCCTGGAGCTGCCTCTGTAAACCTCTGGAGAGTTGTAAAGGGAAGAATTTAAAAGCCAGAGCACAGCTGTGGTCCCAAGAAATGCAGCTGTGTTCAGACGGGGAAAGTGAAAGCCGCAGAAAGCAAGGGAATTGGCCGGGGCACACGGCTGCTCGAGATGCAGGTGAGCTAGAAGGCTGGGCAGCGGGTTTCCCTGCCCAGACCTGCGAGCTTGGCAGTCAGCGGAGCAGGGGAGCCTTCCCGGGGTGGGGCCCAGCCCAGCCCCTCCAAGGAGACTCTAACAGGTAGAAAAGTAGCCCCCCAAATTCATGTCTACCCAGAATCTGAGAATGTGACTTATTTGGAAACAGGTCTCAGCACATATAACTTGTGGAAGTTGAGATCAGGTCCCAGAGGACTAGGGTGGGCCCTAAATCCAATGACGTGTTTTTTAGGAAGAGGTACAGAGACAGAGGGAAGAAGGCCAGGCAATGGCCAAGGCAGAGACCACAGTGATGCAGAGATAAGGAGGGGACACCAAAGGTGGCCGGCAAAGTGCCAGCAGCTAGAGGTGAGGAAGGAGTTTCCCTGAAAGCCTCCAGAGGGGCACAGTCCTGCCCCTACCTGGATTTTGGACCTCTGGCTTCCGGAGGTGTGAGACGATACATTTCTGTTGTTTTGAGCCCCCTCCGTTTGTGGGACTTTGTCACAGCGGCCCCCAGAAACGCATTTGCACACCCACCTTGTAGTCATAGCCAGCACTGAAGAGGATGTTGGCGGCCGTGGGGTGCCACTCCAGCAGGCCCACTCTGCGGGCATGGCCCACAAGCTCCTTCCTGCAGGCCGTGAGGTTCCTGGCCAGCAGCTGCTTCGGGATGTCCCAGATCTTAATCTGGCAGAGGAGACACGGCCCAGTGACAGCGTGTTAGCCAAGGGTACCTGGGACCCCCACTGCCCCAAGCCGCTGAACTGGCACAGCCCAGCTGGAAGCCAGGGGAGCTCTCTCTGTGTCCACCTCTCACTCAGTAGAAGGGAGCCTGGGACCCCCAAAGGGGCAAGAGCTTCGCCAAAGCCCCACCTAGCCCGAGCAAGGGCAGGTGTTGAGCTGGGCTGAGCCCAGGCCTCCAGATCTGCCCCTCGCACATTTCTGCCATCCTAATGACCCAAAGTCTGGTGTGCACCTGTTTCCAAGGCTGGCTGTCAGAGCAAGTCCATCTCCCAAAAGCACAGGGGGGCCTCAAATGCTAGAATGAAGGGTTTGTGTTTATAGTCTTGGGGCACTAGGGAGCCAGTGGAGGCTCTGGAGCAAGAACAAGCTGTATTTTGAAGGGTCCCCTAGAAGGCAATGTGGATGCCAGAAGAGAAAAGACTAGTAGTCAGACGAACAGCAGGATGAGGTCACAAACCAGTACTATACAGTCAGGGACTGGGGCAGCCTTAGGGAATCCAGGAAGGCGACTTCAGCTCAACCCAGAGAAGAAACTTCTAATAAGCAGTGTTGTCCAAGGATGGAAGGGGGCTGCCACGGCAGGAAGTAAGCTCCCTGTCACTGGAGGTATACAAGTGCAGGTAGTGGGGAGGGGGTTGCTGTGGAGGAAAGCCTGGGACAGCACTGATCTGTTGTTCCTCCCTTGTGCACAACCCCCTTCCCTTAGAAAGATACAGGTTTTTCAGGTAGACTTTGCTTCGCTTCAATGAAGTAAATATTTATTTCCTGGTCGTCTTGGATTTAAGACCAGGAAGCCAACCTCACGAGCATAGTGCCAAGTTCCAGACAGATCAGTCTGGCAAGGGCAGACACCACCACTCCTGAGGCAGTGACAGCCAAGACTGTTCATTCCCCTGTGCTGGAAAGCCATCGGTCCCCACGATCCCAGGATGGGGAGGAGAAGGCTGAGCACTTGACGTGGGAGGGCCAGAGGTCAGGCCCCTGCAGTGAGCTCCATGAATTCATTCTGGGGCACTGCTGGAGGGAGAGGCCACTGCCACCCCGAGGTTATGTCCATTCCCCTGCCCCTGGGACAATGAGCCTGGCTAGGGACTGAATAAAGAACTTTCAAAGCAGGCCTGGAAGGACAGGTATTAGCGTGGGGACAGTGTCAGATGACAGCCCAGCAGAAGCCTTACAATTATTGGAGATGTGGCCAGTTTTCTCATAGCCTGACTCCCCTTTGGTGAAACCACTTCACACACACTGTGCTTTGTATTCCTCAGAAACTGTCACAAGTGCTTTTAGAATTGTCTGCTTGTCTCTCCCGAGGAACCGATCTGCATCCTTTTATCAGACAGTGAGGGGGCCATAATGCACACTATTTCCCTTTTTGCCTTGCCTGCCAGGTAGCTCTGAGCAGAACTGGAGCTCAGTCGCTGCAACCTGTCTTAGGGTTCACCGGAATCATTTCTTCACCTTCCTCCTTCTGTGGCTCTCATTCTTTAGGGAAGAGGCCCAGCTCAGTGGAAAGGGAGTAGGCTTATTCTGAAGCTTTGGGCCTAGTTTAGGATTCATATTCATATAAGGCTCCCACTCCCATATTGCTTCCCTACTGCCTATGAGATCCAGTGGCACAATATTTTCTGGCTACAATAAATAAGGCATTTTATAGTTCTCTCAGGAGGCTTTCCCATTGGTACATGAACCTCGGTGGATCTTCCTAAGACAGGCAGGAGCTATGAGGCCCATTTTATAGATGGGATGGAGGGACTGAGGCCTACAAAGCTCAGAACTGTCTCCTCTTCCATCTAACATTCCCTCCTCTCCCTCTCCCTGATGGTGACATCATCTTGATGATGCAGGGCTCAGGAGTATCCAGAACTCAGAGCAGAGGCTGTGCCCAAGCCCCACCCCTGGCCCTGGTCCCATTCCTCCCAGGAGAGGGAACCGCCACTCACCGTGGCATCTTCAGAACAGGAGGCGATCTCAAAGTCATTGAAAGGGTTCCACTTGATGTCTAAAACGTTCCCTCTGTGCCCGCAGACCTTTGGGTAGTGAGGGTCCAACTTTCCCGTCTGCAAGACAGCACCAGGAGGGTTGAGGAGGGGAGGGGCAGATACGACTTCAGCATCTGACAGTCAGTCAGTCAGCTACCATGGAGCAGACAGGAAATGGTAAGGTACAGGACTGGGCGTGATCGCAGCCCCACCACTTATTCCTGTGTGACCCTGGGTGAGTTACTTCACCTCTCTGAGCCTCTGTGTCCCCACTAATGGTGAACCACTGTGGGAAAGTGTTCTGGTTTGCTAGCTGCCGAATGCAATATACCAGAAATGGAATGGCTTTTAAAAAGGGGAATTTAATAAGTTGCTAGCTTACAGTTAAAGGCCGAGAAAATGTCCCAATGACAACAAGTCTATAGAAATATCCAATCAAAGGCATCCAGGTAAAGATACCTTGGTTCAACAAGGCCGATGAAGTTCAGGGTTTCTCTCTCAAGTGAGAAAGCACATGGCAAACACAGCCACAGTTTCTCTCTCATCTGGAAGGGCACATGGCAAACATGGCATCATCTCGTAACTTCTTCTCCTGGCTTCCTTTTCATGAAGCTCCCCGGGAGGTGTTTTCCTTCTTCATCTCCAAAGGTCACTGGCCGGTGGACTCTGCTTCTCGTGGCTATGTCGTTCTGCTCTGCTCTCTCTGAATCTCCCATTCCCCAAAATATTTCCTCTTTTATAGGACTTCAGAAACTAATCAAGACCCACCCAAATGGGTGGAGACATGTTGTCACCTAATCCTGCTTAACAACCACTCTTGATTGGATTACATGACCAGGGAGATGATCTAATTACAGATTCAAACATACAGTATTGAATAGGGATTATTCTGCCTTTATGAAATGGGATTTTGATTAAAAGATAGCTTTTCTAGGGTCCATACATCCTTTCAAACCAGCACAGAAAGTTTGGTGGTTCCTCAGAAAGTTAAACATAGAATTTACCAGTGACCCAGCGGTTCTGATCCTAGGTATAGCCCCAAGAGAAATGAAAACCTATGGTCTCCCAAAAACTTGTGCACAGATGTCCATGGCCACATTATTCCTATCAGCCCCAATGGGGAAACCCCCAAATGTCAGTCAACTGATGAATCGATAAACAAAATGCAGCATATCCAAACAACAGAATATCCTTCAGCCACCCTTGAGGGATGAACCTTGAAAGCATTACGCTGAGTGAAATAAGCCAAGATACAAAAGTGCAAGTATTCTATGGTTCCACTTATATGAAATACCTAGAATAGGCAAATTCATAAAGACAGGCAGTAGATCAGAGGTTACCAGGGGCTGGGGGAGAGACAGTTGTCTGGCATGTGGTTGTTTGGAGCTGGCCATGGGAGAGAATATCTTCTTCTTGAGAAACACTGATGTATTTAAGAGTAAAAGGTTAAGATGTAGGTAACGTACTTTCAAAAGGCTCAGAAAAAAATTAAACACATCCACACACATCCAGAGAGAGAAAGAGAGAGAAAAAGGAAGGGATTTGGACATGTGCCATGTGTCAGCGACGTACAAGAAAGTGGGCAGAAGTTCCATTTCTTTCCAACAGTTCTGCCTCCTCCATGGCTGAAAACAGGAGCCTCTGGGCATGGGAGAGGCCTGTGACCCTGCCTGCTCCGGGGAGGGAGCGCCCGAGTTGCCGAGTGAGAATGCTGCCCCCATTGGCGGTTCTGTGTGCGTGTCAGGGCGAGCCTCCTAAAACTAAAAGCTGAGCATGTCGGGGGTTCTGCTCAAATTTCACTAGCCTCAGTTTCCTCACCCACAAGGTCTGAATAACCATCTCTTTCTTGCAGGGTCTCTGCAAGGGTTTAATGAGCCGTGCATGAAAAGCCTAACAGAGATGTCCCATAGTTAGCGTCCAGTGCATTGTAACTAATTATTATGTGTGCACGTGTGTGTGTGTCTCTATCCATGTAATAATAGCTACTATGTGTCTAGCATACAGATGCTGAGAAAAAGATAGGAAGAAAATGTATCAAAATGCTAATCATGGTCAGGAGGCCACAGCAGGCAGAGTTCTCACCTGCCATGCCGGAGACCTGGGTTCAATTCCTGGTGCCTGCCCAGGCCAAAAAAAAAAAAAGGCTAATCATGGTGATTTCTAGATGGTGGGAAAACATGGATAAATTTTTATCATCTTTGTCTTTTTTTCATTTATTTATCCATTTTCCCATTTAAAACATATAAATTTTGCAATTAAAAAAAGGCATTTAAAAGCAAATCTACAGGTTTTCTGAAAAGATGGTTTCTTCAAGGATGGCTGGAAGGGGTGGAGGGGTGGAGGGAGCCGCTGATTTCTCCAGCCCAGGGGCAGAGGGAGCCGCTGACTTCTGACCCTGCTGCTGTGGCAGCTGTGGCTCCAGGGCCCATGCCCCCTCTCACTGGGCCCAGGGTTGGGGCAGCCAGGCCTCAGCTCAGGGTCACACTGCCCAAGTGTGAATTTGGGATGTCCTGCGCTCAGAGGGAGCGCCAGTACTCTCTGTGTCAGTCCTCTAAGAGCCGAGCAGTGACATGCTCCCTCTCTTCTCCTCCCAGTCACCTTAAGGTCATGGTGTCCGTCCCACCCCAGGCCCAAAGGTCCCCCTCCAGCCTGGTCCACGGCCCACCCCAAGGGCTCTGGTTGCCTTCATCCTCCCCCCACACTCCCCATCGCACAGCAAAGTCACCCTCCTTGCCCACCCCGGACCTGCCCCAGACACCCACGGGGGCCTCTCCTGAAAACGGCTGCCTTTGTTTCCTGAGCACACAGTCCTGGTTGCCAAGGCTGCAGCTTGTGGAGATCTGCAGCTTGTGGAGCTCTGCAGCTTGTGGAGCTCTGCAGCTTGTGGAGCTCGCCTTTCAGCCTCCCTCCCTGGGTCCCAGGCCATAAAATGCAAGGGGGAGGGGCCCCACCTGCGGCCAGGACCCCTGACCGAGCCCCACCCTGGCAGCCTGGCCCCTCCGAGAATAATGGATGGGACCCCTGTAATCCAATGGCTCATCCTGTCCTCTGTCTGCAGGGCACCCCTCTCCCTGGCGTGGGTGTCACGCTGGAAACCCACAAGGAGCTGCTGTGAATCGGGGCCACCTCGGGGGCTCAGGCCAGGTTGGGGTGCCCATGCAGGCTCAGCCCTTCTGCTCAGGGCCCTTCGGGCTGTCATCTCGCGGAGCCTCAGCCTCACGGTTGTGGGGTGAATTGTGCGCCCCCGAAACACATGCCCATGTCCTGACCCCCGGTGCCTGTGAATGCGACCTTATTTGGAAACGTGGTCTTGGTGGGCATAGTTAGTTAAGATGAGTAATCGGTAAACTGGAGTAAGGTGGGGGCTAACTCCAACAGGACTGGCTCCTTACGGAAGAGGGAACTTCAAGCGGAGATTTAGAGACACGCACAGAGAAGACGACCCGGAGGCCACAGAAGCAGAGACTGGAGTGAGGCTGCAACATGCCAAGGATACGAAGGACTGCTGGCAAACACTGGAAGCCAGGAGAAGGCGGGGGACAGACCCGCCCCTGGAGCCTGAGAGCGCCCATGGACCAGCCCACTCCTTGACTTCTGACCTCTGGGCTCCAGAACCGTGAGAATATACATTTCTGCTGTTCCAGGCCACCCAGTTACCTTCACCTGTACAATGGGGTAACACCCCCTACGAGATGGACTGACGTACAGGAGGCAGGTGTGCAAGCCTCCCCGCTGGCTGCCCCCCAAAAAGGATGCTGCAGGCCTGTCTGCACAGGACACGGGGCCATCGGACAAGAACGGGTGTCCCGTCCCTCGCTCAGCCTCACAGCCCTCCTCAGGTGACATGAGAGGGTGCTGGGGACTGAGTCATGTTTCCCAAAAGCACCTGTCCGATTTCTAATACCCCATATTTCTAATACGATTTCTAATTCTAATGGAGGCCTGAAGTCCACAGAAACCAGGCGTCAGCGGAAGCCAAAGAAGCAGAACCAAGGAGAGGGAGTGAGCGCCGGGGGACGGGGTGGGGTGACCAGAAGGCTACAGAGTCTGGGGGGCAGCACGGCCTGCTGAAACCCTGCTGCTGGACTTCCAGCCTGCCCCAGGCAAGAGGATAAATCCCTGTTGCATTTGTCACAGCAGCCCTGACAAACTAAGACGGAGACACACCCACTGAGTGCAGCGTGCGGATCTTATCTGGACGCTGACTTAAACAAGCCAAGCACAAACAGGCATTTATGAGACAATCAGGGGCACTGCAACATGAGCTGGGAATCCGATGACACAAGGAGTTGTGGTGAGTGGATGAGGATGGCCTTGTGTGCATGTCAGAAATTGGCCCTCCTTCTTAGAGTTGCCTACCAAAGTCTGTGGGGGATAAAATGACAAAATGTCCAGGAATGGCTTTCAAATATTTCAGGAAGAAAAGGGTTGGATGAAGCAAGAGTGGAAAACTCTAAATAATTATTAACTCTTGGGCATGGAAGAGTTCATTATATTATCTTAGCTACTTTTGGGTTTGATTTTTTATTTTTTTCATAAAAAATTAAAATGGACTAGATTCAAGCCTTGCTACTTAAAGTATGGTTTGCTATCAGTAGCACTGGCATTGCCTGGGAGTAGGACTGACAGATTTAGCAAGTAAATATACAGGCTGCCCAGTTAAATTTGAATTTCAGGTCAATTATAATTTTTTTTTAGTATAAGATATGTGCCATGCAATGTCTCTTGTGTACTAAACTTTATTTGTGAAAGCAATGTGGCAGTTCCATATAAACTAAACATGCACCTACCCAACAACCCGCCAATTGAACCCCTGGGATTTTCTCCCAGAGAAATAAAGACTTCTGTTCACACAAAAACCTCTCCACGAATGTCATGTACAGCAGCTTTATTTATAGTAGCCTCAAACCAGGAACAATCCTGATTCTTTCAAATGAGTGATGGTTAAATAAACTGTAGCACTTCCACGCAGCAGCTGCTACAAAACCTGACCACGAATGAATGCCTAGCACATATGCAGCCACCTGGATGGACACCCAGACAATTATGCTGATTGAAAAAAGCCAATTCCTGAAGGTTACAGGCTTATGACTCCACTTAACATTCGTAAAAGGGCAAAAGAATAGAAATGGAGAGCAGATGTAGTAGCTGGCAGGGCCTAAGGAGGGAAGTGAATGTGGCCATCAAAGGGCCACAGGAGGGGTCCCTGTGTCGATGGAACTGCTCTTGTATTTCCACTGTGACAAGCCCTGCACCCACTTCTATGGTTTTGCAAGATGTTACCGTTGGAGAAATTGGGTGAAAGGGACACAAGCCCTCTGCATTATTTCTCACAACCTCACACGAATCTACAATTATTTCAAAGTAAAAAGTTTAATTAAGATGGGAAAAAAAATAAATGCAAGTACTGTTGTTTATCTGAAATTCAGATTTAACTGGGCATCCTGCCTTGCTAGGAGCTCGTTGGAAATGTCTTACTTCGCTCCCTGGAATTAGAACGAGCAGCTCTGATGAGTGGCTCCCAGCTCCCAGGATTGCCTGGATTCCTAGAAGTCTGTGACGGTAGCAATTAACTTGTGTCCTCATGTTATTTCTGATATTTCACAAGCCCAAGGGGAATCTCACATTTCATAGAGGACCAGGCTGCAGAACAGAGTTTCGAACCCCTAGGAGCTTCCCACTGGACTCGGAAGAGAACCCTGACTCCTGACCTTTATGCTTCAAAAATATTTACACCATGAAATAAAGAAGATAGAGACAGGCCAGCTATGTGAAATGCATAATCTTGAATTGCATTCTGGGTCAGAAAAAACACTGCTATAAAGGACAATATTGGGACAATAGGTATGGTTTGCATACAGATTATCTATTATAATCAGCATTGTATCAATGGTAAACTCCCAGAATGTGGTTATACTGTGGCTACATAAAACAACGTTCTTATTCTTAGAAGATACAGGCTGAAGCACAGTATTTAGGGGCCACGTTTGTGGATATCTGTCACATCTCTCAGTGGTTCCAAAAAAAAGAGAAACACACACACGCCACATACACGAGGAGAAAGAAAAAAAAATGTGACAAAATGTCAACAACTAACGAACCTTGGTGCAGGATAATCAAGAATTCATTCAACTACTTTTGCAACTTTTCTGCAGGATTGCAACTGTTTCAAAATAAAAAGCTTAAAAAAATGCCATCTGCTACAGGTTAGTGAAATTCCCTTCTATTCCTTGTTTGCAAAGAACTTTTATCATGAATTTGCATTGAGCTATATCTAATGCTTTTTCTGCATCCCTGAAGATGAACACATGATGTTTTTTTCCCTTCATGTGTTAATATGATGATTTACATTTATAGATTTACTGATACTAAACCACACTTTGTTTCTGGAATAAATCCACTTTGGTCAGGATGCACCTTTCTTTATTCACTGCGAATATTGTAGGAATTTTGCATTCATCTTCATGAATGCAGATGGCCTGTAACTTTCTTTCTTGTTCTGTCCCTGTCTGGTTTTAGAATCAAGTTGAAACTAGCCTCACAGAACAAGGACGGGGAGTAGTCCTTTCCCCTGTTTCTCTGGAAGAACTTGTAAAGAACTTGCCCATAAAATCACTGGGGCCTCATGTCTTCCTTACGTGTGAGATGTATATCTGAAATATAACAAATGTGCAAAAAAGTGCAAAGAATATAAATGTTCAGCTTAATGAACTCATATAAACATATAACCACTGCCGTTCCAGGTCAAGATGTGAACTGTTACTAGTACAAAGGAATCTCCCCATTTCCAATTACAACCCCCCTCCCTCCCTCTCTCCTTCCTTCTCAGGGAGTTACTGTTACCCTGCTGATTTTCATTGCATTCCCTTCCTTGTTTTTCTTTAAAATTTTACTACTTAATAATGCATCCCTTAAAGCATAGCTTAATTTAGATTTTTTTTTTTTAACTTTAAGTAAACGGAAGGACAGAGTTTATAATTTATTTGGCTTCTTTCCCTTGACAGTATCTTTAAGATTTATCCATGTGTTTATATGCATATATACTTTGTTCCTTTTCACGGTTTTGTATATCCAACAGCACAGATAGTATTTAGTCAATTCTTGGTCATTTGAGTTTTTCCAGTTTTTCAATAATTTGAAAGTTGCTCTATGCACATGCTTGTATTTGTGTTCTGGTGCTCACCAGCTCACATTTCTGCCAGGTACACACCTTGGAGTGGAATTTCTGATATGCGTATTTTCTTCTTTACTGGAAACTGTCCCATGTTTTTCTAAGACGTGTGTGTCAATTTCTTCTCCCACCACGAGTGTCTGACGGTTTCCATTGCTTCACTTCCTTGTCATTGTTCACTATTGTTGGGATGTGACATTTCTGGTTTCTTGTGGCTAATGAGTGAGGCTGAACACCTTGTCAAATGTTTAGCCATTTGGATTTTATCTGCTGGAAGGGGCCTCTTCAAGTTTTTTGTTGTTGTTGTTCATTTTATATATTTAGGCATGAGCCCTTCATATTATTTTAATTTAAAAAATAGCTGCAGGGCTACTCAGGCTTTCTACTTTTACTTGAATCAGTATGGACAAGTTATTTTTAAAGAATTTTCCTACAGTGTCATCATTTTCAAATCTATCGGCATATTAGCTGCTCATAATAGTCACTTCTTAGGGAATGTTTGTGTTTCTTGTAATTTTTTTAATTAATTAATTTTTCATTAATGTAATTTTTTTAATTAATAAAAAATTAAAAAAAATAGTCACTTCTTACATTTTAAAAGCTCTGTTTGTTGCTCTTTCTGTTCCTGATATTATTTGAATCTTCTCTCTTTTATTCTTGATCAGTCTTTTCCAGGGACCAACTTTTTTTTTTCAATAGTCTCTAATGTATATTTATATTCTTTTTCATTGATTTCTGCTTGCTATTATCTCTTTTCTCAAATTTTCTTTGAATTCATTGTTATTTTTCTAACTTCTTGTTTTGGTTTGGTAAAGCTGCTGGAATGCTATACCAGAAATAAGTTGGCTTTTACAGTGGGGATTTATTATCTTACAATTTACAGTTCTTAGTCCGTGAAAAATGTTTCAACTCAAGGCATCAACAGGATGATGCCATCTCTGAAGACCAGTTACCAGCCAGCCTGGGGTCCTCTGCCACTTGAGAAGGCATACGGCAATGTCTGCCAGCCCTTCTCTCCTGTGCTCTGTTGCTTTCGGCTTCTGGCTTCATGGCTTCCTCTCTGTTTCTCTGTGGGTCCCCTCTCGGCTTTTCTCTGTGAGCGTCTCTTAATTTTATCTCTCTTAGCTTCAATATGTGTTTTATCCTCTTACAGGGGACTCTAGTAAAAGGATTAAGACCCAGCTTGAATGGGGGGGGGGTCACATCTCTATTGAAACAATTCAATCAATAGGTCCCACCTAGAACAGGTCTACACCCACAGGCGTGGGTTAAAAGGACATGAAGGGCGGGCCATGGTGGCGCAGCAGACAGAGTTCTCACCTGCCATGTCAGAGACTCAGGTTTGATTCTTGGTGCCAGCCCGTGCAAAAAAAATAATAAATAATTAATTTTAAAAAAATAAAGAAAGAACATGGAGAACATGGCCTCTTCTAGGGTACATAACAGCTTCAAAGAACCACGTCTCAAGTTGAATGTAAGTCATTAACTTTCAGCCTCTCCTCATTTCTAATATCAGAATTGAGTGCTAAACCTTTCCCTGAAGCACTACTTATCCCAGTCCTATAAAGTTTGCGATGTATTTAATCATTATTGCTCTGGTCCAAGTTGTGGTAGTTAGATTCAGGTGTCACCTTGGCCAGGTGAAGGTGCCTAGTTCTGCTGTGGACACGAGCCAATGGCACGTGAACCTCATCTGTTGCTGATTACATCTGCAGTCGGCTAGGAGGTACGCCTGCTGCAAATGAATGACGTTTGATTTAATTGGCTGGTGCTTAAATGAAAGAGTTCAATGTAACACAGCCCAGGCAGCTCAGCATACCTCATCTCAGCACTCGCAGCTCAGCCCAGGCCTTTGGAGATACAGAAAGGAATCACCCCGGGGAAGGTTGTTGGAACCCAGAGGCCTGGAGAGAAGGCCAGCAGAGATCACCCTGAGCCTTCCCACGTAAGAAAGAACCTCAGTTGAAAGTCAGCTGCCTCTATTCTGAAGAACTATACATTAACTAAATAAATCCCCTTTTATTAAAAGCCAATCCATCTCTGGTGTGTTGCATTCTGGCAGCTTTGGCAGACTAAAACACAAGTATTTTAAATTTTTCATTTTGATTTCTTCTTTGATCTTTAAATTCCTTAGAAATGTGTTTTCACATTTCCAAATGAATGGAATTTAAAACTTGATATTTCGTTATTGATTTCAAACTCAATCGCATGTGATAACAGAACTTTGCCTATGAAATTCTATTTTGCATTTATGATGGTAACTTCTGACATCGTTCGGGACTCTAAGTCTACTCTTTGTTGTCTGTACCGCCTGTTTACCCGTGGTGACATGCCGCTGATCTCTGATGGCCAATTCTCATTTCCCCGATCTGAATCTGGAAATCCTGCCCACACTGGCGAGGCTCTCCTCTCAAGAGGCTTCGTATCTGCTTCTCCTGTGAACTAGAGGCACCACCACAGCCTGGGGTCTTTCTGGCCCCTTTGGGGTTCTGGCTTAAGGCAGAAAACTTCAGTGGACTCTGGTTCACAAACCTGAGACTTGGTATCCTGAAAAGCTCTGCTGTTAGGTCGAGCTATATGAAATCACCATTTTTGGCCAAAAATTGATAATTGCACATGGTTCAACCTATGCAATCAACATTTGCTTTTAGGACGAGTCTATTTCTTCTGTTTGCTTACTACTTACTTTGCTGGCTAGGTTTTGGCTCAACGTTCATTTCCCTTGGGGAGAGGAAAGTGACTTTGTAGATTTCCCTAATTTCCTATATGCTCAGAAATGCATTAAAAATTGCATTTTACTCAAGAGTGAATTATTTTGCAGGGTGATGGGGGAGGGCCCCTTGGATGCCGGGCAATTGTCGGAAGCTAAAATCCCAGGGTAGATATATTTTCCCACTGAGGAAATCAAGGCTCACAGAGGTGAAATGACTTACCCAAGGTCACAGAGCTGGTTAACAGGGCTAGGATTTAACTCACATCTGGCACTAGCAACCCGACCTCCTTCCACTCCCTGGTTGACCTGGGGCACCTCTGGAGAGGCGTCCTTACCTGGGGCAGGGGGATGACAAGGAAGGCCCCCCCACCGGCACACTCTGTCACGACGGCAATGAAGTGAGGGTTCACGGCGCAGAAGTGGTTGTCGTGGACGCTGCGGGTGATGGGCACCGAGTCGTAGCAGTTCTCCTTGCTGGCCGGTTTGCCGAAGACGTGGCGGAACTTGGAGCTCCGGTACTGGGGGTGCCATGACATCTGGGGGAGACAAGACGAGACACAGGGACGTGAGGCTCGCTGTCCCGATAGTGCCACAGACGGGAACCCCACCTGAGGAATATTTGAGGGTGTGACAGATGCTGCAGCTCTAAAGCGTGACCAAGTCCACAGGTGGTCATTGTGGCTATTTCGATGGACTGGCTGAGACCGGGAGGGAATGGTGCATAATTATCGCTGACCTGTTTGTTGATGTTTTTTTCAAGTGTGAATACAAAAAGGCAGAAAACCACCGAGGGTATACACCACATTCTCTCCCTCCCCACCATCTCACCAGGCACCCAGCCTACTGACCCTCCCTTGCACCCCATCCCAGCTAAGTGGGTAATAGTGTGTTCTCTGGAGCCAGCCTGCCTGCCCAGGCTCAGCCTCTTAACAGCTGGTGGGCAGGTAACCTACCTTCTGCAGCCTCAGTTTTCTCATTTGTAAAATGGGGATAACAAATAATCTGTCACAGACTTGCCATGAGGATTAAGTTCAATGATACTTGTATGGCAGATGCTTGATGCATATTAGTACCATTATCATAGAGGCATCCCTTGCTTCCCTCATTCCTCATCCAGCCTTGAATTTGTTCACTCAACGTTTACTGAGCATCAGTGTGTGGCGAGGCCCTGTGCCAGGTACTGGGGGCTGGAGAGGGCAAGCCAGAGCCCAGTCCTTGCAGGAGCAAAGAACCCTGTCAGTAATGCCACTAGGGGTGTCTGGACTTCTGGGACCCAGTTTACTATGGGTAATGATGGCGGTCTGTACACAGCAGTCAGGGAGGGCTTCCTGGAGGAAGTGACACTTGAGTTGTGATTTGAAGGATGTGTAGGAGTTGGCCACATAGGAAGGGCAAGGGAGAGCTAGGTGAAGGCAGATGGCATAGCCTGAGCAAAGACCATGAGATAGAAGCAAACATGGAATGTTTGGGGAACTACATGTAGTTTAGTAGTATTAGCAAAGGGAGATTAAAAAGACAATAAAATATATACGTACTGTCAATTTTTGTTATTCACCTAAGTCATGCTCTATAAAGTTGTTGTGAATACTGAATTGGTAAATTCCAAACCATTACCCCCAGGAAATACAGGGCGAGTTTCCTGTGAGCCTCAGATCACAACACTGTCATCTAATTTGTTTAACAGATATTACTCTGCGATACAGATTAACACAGAACTCCTGCCAGCAGCACGGCAGCCCGTGCCTGGACAACATTTATCTGACACACGTATTTTCTCTGAGAGGCCCATCACACAGCCTTCTTGTGCTTAGGTGCTCCAGACAGCACTTCAGCACTAGACATGGGGGCCGTTTTAAACAGCAAACTGTTTAAAAGAGCACAAAAATGCAAGACACATGGCATTAAATATCCCACAAAAAGGACACTTGCTTATGGTCTGCGAACCGAAGCAAGGGTGAACGCAGCCTCGTGCCACCTCTGCTGAGAACACGCGTGCCGGGTGACCCTCATTTTTCACCAGTCTGTACAGGTCTGTGAATAGCGGCAAAAGTCTCAACGAGTCTTGATTTGGGGGTTACAAATAAACTCTAGTGAGTGGGCAAATCCGTCAAAACAGAATCCATTTATAATAACAAGGATCGGCTGTGTACAGACCCGTGCACCCGCTGTATAAGCACACACACCGGGTGACGTGCGTGGAAGAGAGCGCAGGCCACGTGAGGAACAGACTTGGCGGTGGCCAAGCACAGCCGGCTGCCCTGCAGCTCCTCTCGGCGCAGCCACAAGCGGGGGACCTCAGGTAGGGGACCTCAGGTGGGGGACCACGATGGCTACAACCGAAAAAAATCAAAGTAACAAGTGTTGGAGAGGATGTGGAGAAGCAGGAACAGCTGCCCACGGATGGTGGGAATGGACACGGCACAGCTGCTGTGGGCAGTGTGGCAGCTCCGCAGAAAGCTGAGGGCACAACAGTCATATGACCCAGCAGTCCCTCTCCCAAAGAATTGAGGGTAGGCACTTGAACAGACATTTGCACACCCATGTTCACAGTGGTATCATTCACAATTGTCAAGCAACGCAAGTAACTCAAGGGTCTATCAACTCATGAACGGATAAACAAAATGTGGTCTACCCATACAATGGAATATTATTCAGCTGTAAAAAGCAATGAAGTTCTGCTACAGGGGACAATGTGGATGAACCCTGAAAACATCAGGCTGAGTGAAATAAGCCAGACACAAAAGGGCAAACATTCTATGATCTCACTGATATGAAATAATCAAACTATATAAATTTAATGAGTCAGGAACTAGAAATCAGGTTAGCAGGGGCTGGGGTGGGGCAGGGGATGGGGCGTTAATGCTCAGTTGGGACACAGTTTCTTTTTGGGGTGATGGGAAAGTTTTGGTATTGGGGGTGGTGAAGGCAACACAACATTGTGGGTGTAATTTACACCACTAAATTGTGTACTTGAAAATGTTAGAATGTACACATTATAAGCATAAACATTTTAAAAACCATAGACCTATACAATGCAAACAGTGACAGCTAATGTGAACAACAGACTGCAATTAATACTGCAATTGGAGTAATACTGTTTCATCAGTTGTAGCAAGGGCCCCACACTAATGCAAGGGGTTAATAATCGAGAAAACTAGTGTGTGTGTATGTGTGGCATATGGGAACCCTGTACTCTCTGCAAGCCTACAACTGCTTCAGTTAAATAAAAAAAAAAAGAAATAAAAGACCAGACCACACAGCCACAGTGGGTGACCCCAAGAGGGACCCAGCGACCCTTTCCCCAGCACAAGGTGGCCCAACAGCCTCAGGGGGCTGGTCTGCCTTGCCAAGTTAAAAAAGTGGCGCTTTGCCCAAGCCCCTGGCTGCACCGGCCGGAGATCCAGGAGGTGACACAGAATGCAGGGACTGACCAACTAACTATGCCTGTCTTATCCCAGAAAGGATTTAAGGAGCTGCGCAGATGGAGCAAGGACAGAAGGAAACAGAAAGGCTCTGCCCACCCCTGCCTTCCCTTCAACAGCTGGGAGTAGGATGGGAGGGCCTGTCTGTGGCAGATGGTGATTGTTTCTGTTTCCTGAAGCTTCCAGAATACAGTATACCAGAAATGGGTTGGCTTTTACAAAAGGGATTTATTAGGTTATAAATGTACAGTTCTAAGGCCATGAAAATGTCCAAATTAAGGCACCAACAAGAGGATACCTTCACTCAGGACAGACTGATTGTGTCCGGGGTTCCTCTGTCCCATGGGAAGGTACATGGCGACACCTGCTGGCCCTTCTGTCTTCGGTGGCTTCCAAAATGGCTCTCTCAGTTTCTGGGGGTGTTTCTGGCCTTCTCCTGGGGTGTTTTCTTTCTCTAAGCGTCTGTGCGGGTTTGAAGGTATTATGTACCCCAGAGAGGGCATGTCCTCTAATCCTCATTCAATATTGCTGGGTGGGAGTTTTTTTGTTGTTGTTTCCATGGAGATGTGACCCACCCAATTGTGGGTGGTAACTTTCGATTAGATGGTGTCAATGGAGATGTGTCTCCTCCAATTCAAGGTCGGGTTGCTTATTGGAGCCCATTAAGAGGAAACCATTTTGGGAAAAGCTTTAGAACCAAAAAAGCCCACATAGCCAGAGACCTTTGGAGATGCCTAAGGAAAATACCCCCAGGGAAGCCTTATGAAATGAGGAGAGGAAGCTAGCAGACACTGCCATGGGCCTTTCCAGCTGAAAGAGAAACCCCAAATGTCAACAGCCTTCTTGAATCAAGGTACAGCATCTGTGGGTCCTCTCTTAGCCTCTCCAGGGCAAACTCTGGATTTCCTCTTTCAGTTTAGCATCTCCTAGGGCATTTTCAGTCTCTAAACCTCTGTTATCTCTCAGTTCTTTGTATCAACTCTGAGCTCTCTCAGTGTTTTCTGTCTTTTATTCTCTTTATGGAGGACTCCAGTAAAAGGATTAAGACTCACCTTGAATGGGTGGGGTCACATCTCCATGGAAACAACCTAATCAAGAGGTCCCACCCAATAAGAGGCCTGCCCTACAAAATTAGATTAGAAGAATCTGGATTTTCAAGCCTGCACATCACGGTCACTGGACAGTCCCTCGCTCACCCTCACGTCCCAGCCCCCTTGCAGTTGGGGCTTCGATCTGGCCAGTGGACTGTGGACAGAACCCATGCATGTCACTTCCAGGCCCATGTAAGTGAGACCTGGCTGAGACCCTCCAGCACTTTCCATCTCTCCGTTTTTATTGCTGTAACTAACACACAACACGCATTTCCCATTTTAAGTTTTCAGGTCGGTGGTGCCAACTATATTCACAGTGTTGTGCCACCATCAGGACCACCATCACCAAAGCTTTCCATCGCCAGCACTTTTGTTCTTGGCTGAAGGGATGCGAAGGGCACGCATTCTGGCTGGCACAGCTACACCAAGGTGGCGTTCCCATCGTCCCGGGTCTCCGGGGGCCTTTGTGAAGCAGAGTCCCTGCCCCTGACCGGCCCACGTAGGACACATAATGAGACAGAGAAATGCATCTGTAGAGTGAACCGCGGGATAGTGGGCTTATTTGTCACAGATCCTCCCTGACTCACACACCGCCATGCAGGTGCCTGTTGGGTCCAACCAATGGTTGTTTGGCAAGTAGCTGCCTGTGTTTGGTGTGGCCGAAGCACAAGAAGCCTGCAGGGGAGAGGGGTGTGTGTGTGGGGGCGGGGAGGGTGGACAGGAGAAGGAGGCAGGACCCAAACAGCCACGAGAAGGGACCTGGACTCCTAGGGCACTGGGGAGCTACTGAGGAGCTTAAAGGGAGAGGATCAGATTTGGCTTCTAGATGTATTCCTCTAGCTCCTGGAAGGCTGGAACAGGAGAGAGGCGACAGGTGCCTGGGCTGAAGCAGGGCAGGAGGGATGGGGAGGAGGGGCGTGTGTGTGTGTGTGTGTGTGTGTGTGTACCAACCAGGCTTGGAATTGCTGCCAACATCCCAGGCTCTCCTGCCCGCCCCCTCCCAGCACTCTGCCTTCACAGTCCTGGGGCTTGGCCCCATGCCTTAAGGCCAGGTCCTGGCCTGGTGAGGATGCCCCTCCACCCCATCCCCACCCCCTAGCAGCTCACAGCCATCTCCGTGGCAATGAAAAACTCAGTGTTTACCATATGCCAGGCACCGCCCCAAAAGTGTTGGCCACATATGAGCTTCAAAGGCGGGTGCTTTCTGGTTCCCCATTTACAGATGCCGGGAAGGAGGCAAAGCTGCGCCTAACCTGCCGGGAGGTCACCGAGCTCGGAAAGGGTGGAGCGCCCAGCGGAGGCGGTTCTGGCTCCGGGGCCAACTGCTCCTTCATCTCCAGTTCTCCCAGCAGCCCACCGCTGCCCTGGAAGCGTCATGATCTTCAGCCCCACGGCTCAGAAACTGGGCCCCCTTCCGGCGAGATGCCCTCTGGAAAAGGGCCTGTTGGCCCCCGCAGGGTGCAGCCAGGGGCGTGACCACCCCACACCCGCGCGCCTCCTCCCGCCCCTGCGCGGCCCCGCCCCTTAGCTGCACGGCCAAGGTCCCTCCCCGCCGGCTGCCTGGGGAGGAAATTACAGAAGACCGGGTGGGGCCACCCCAGGCAAGGCGTTCCCTCCCTTTGCACGAGTGTGCGCGCAAATGCGCAGATGGGGCTCGTGCTAACCCGGCACCTGCGTGGGCACCTGTGTGCGTGCGCATGCGTGTAAACAATACCTGCACCCGTGTGTTCACACGTGCCGTGCACTCCCACGGGTGTGCGTGTGTGTGCACGTGGATTACAGTGTCTAACTGCATCTGTGTGTGTGTATGAACACATGCGCCTGAGCACGAGTGCAGGCGTGAGTTTGATGACTCAGCGACTCAGAGAACGGGAGTTTCCTTTTCCCCACGGGCAGGCACTTGCCTAGAAAAGCGGACAGCGGCGGGCAGGCAGCGTGCATTCTCCCCTGTCCTTCGCCCGGTCCTGCCCAGTCCCTGCCCTCTGGGTCACATCAAAGCCAGGGCAGGGATTTTCAGGCGTGGCCCTGGGCCCAGCCCTCTGGGGAGGACTGCAAGGGGAGGCCTGGAGCCTGCTGGGCTGTCTGAGTTCTGGTGCAGAGACCCCCCCTCCTGCCAGCCCCAGGCTCCTCTCTGACATGGGGGGAGGGGGCAGTGGGAGAGAGAGGCTGCTCCTGTCCACCCCCCCACCGCCCCGCCACCTCCAGGCCCTTCTCCCTCACCCAGCCCCAAATCATTTCACTGCAGAACAAGGGTTAGCTGTAGACTGGCTGAAAGTGCACTCAAACCGGGTGTGGTACACGCCGGTAGACTAGATTATTCATTAATTGCACTGCTGATGGCCTCGGGAAGGAGAAATCACCTGATCTGGCCTTTGAACAGAGGCTGGGTGGGTGCGTGGCCTCTGGCCTCGCAGGCTGCGCTTATCCCTGAGGCAGAGTCAGCGCCCCACCCCTACGCCTGCCTCCTGGGGGGGGGTCTGCATCTCCCCCCACCCCTTCAGGATCAGGAGGGAGAGCAGAACTGCACATTTTCCAGTTTTGAAAAATGAAAAGAGGCCACCCATAGAAGAATACCTCATTTGAAGGTGACATACCAACACCACGGATTATCACAACAAACACCTAACGATGGGCGAGTGCCCCCATCTCCAAGTTTATCCTGGCCCTGTCCCAAGGCTGGCAAGGCCCCTTTCTCTGACGTGCCCCACGGGGGTGCTGGGCCCAGGAAGCCGAGGTCCATTTGGGGTCCACGGCCTTCTGCTGCCAGACCTGTGCTCAGTCTGCCCCTCCCCAAGGAGGGAAGAAGAAACCACCGGGCAGGGCTGCTGCTCCCCAGCCAGCGTTTTACCCATTACCAGTCTCTGCAAATGTGGGGCCAGGCCCTGGTTTGCAGCCACCACCTCTACCCAAGGTGATCTTCCTTTCTGCTTTCCACAGGCCAGCAAAGGGGTCTAAAGCCAGGCAGTGAAGTCCAGGGAGCTGGAACCCCGAGGACCCACCCACAGGCCCGGCTCTCTTTCTCCTTGAAAGAATCAAGTGGCCCTGCCCCTCTCTAGAGAAGTAGTTTTGGCCAGGATTTGGGGGGTTTCCAGGATGCAGGGCTTTCCAAGCTAAAATCCAGAAAGTCCCAGGCAACGTGGGACAAATTGGTCACCCCCCACCCACCACAGAGGTCTCCAGAACGCACGTTTTAATTTGATTTTCATGCCACGATTCTACTATGAGTCATTAGTAATCCAGACTCTGACAACCTGTCTGTGCAAGAGAAGGCTCTAGAATTAACTTCCTAAAGAGCCCAGCGTCTAACTCCAGAGCCTAGAACACTTTCAAGGGGGGAAATCAAAGACAGTTTGTAGAGAGAGATGAATATAATTTCATTCATTCCTCATCCTCCATCCAACACCTGCTTAGCCCTTATCCCGCACCGGTCCCTGTGTAAAGGGTGGGGTGCAATCAGAAATGAATAATTCAATCCCTGCTTTTCATGTGTCATTCTCAGGAAATTGGCCAATGAGCAATTACCAAATGGTGTGACCAGCAGGAGCTATGATCCCCGTGGGATGCTAAAGCCAGGGGGCAGGGGTTTGCATCTTTGCAGGTGAAATCATTTATAGCAGGATTACTGGGTGTAGGGCCCCAGCACCAGGCTTTTGAAACTCCCTGGGGTGACTCCAATATGCACTAGGCGATTTACAACAGATGGAGGGAGCATTTTCAAAATTTGGTAAGGTGCAGCCTCAGCCTCCCCCGGAACCTGTTGGAAATGCCAATTCTCCAGCCCAGACACTGGGGGTGGGGCGCAGCCCTGACAGGTTTTAACTAGGCTGGCAGCGCTGGGACCCACCGATCAATCTCAGCATCCCTGAAAGAGAAGACAGCCCCTGCGGCTGAGAGGACGCGATGTGGAGAATGCAGAGCCATTTATGAAACAGCTCTGCCAAAAACTTGAGCACGAGAACGATGGAGTCTGCGGAAGTAACCACCCACACTGGTTATTGAGAAAGTACCCACGGGGACCCAACCGGAAAGCTCTAGAAAAGGGGAAATCCTGCATGTCACATTATCTGGTTTCTTTAAGAAATGGATGGTGAGGGAAAAAGAACTGCTGTAGAGCAAGAGAGACACAAGGCATGCCAGGTATGGGTCTTGTTGGATCCTCATTTAACAAATCAACCTGCAAAACATATTTACAATGCAATCCACTGGGGGAATCTGAACACTGATGGATACCTGGGGCCACGAAAGAAGGGTGTCAATTGTTTTTAGGTGCAATAATGATTAACAATAAAATTAAATAAGTAAAAAAGAGTCTATTTGTTGGGGTAAGCATGCTTGGCATTGGCAGATGAAAGGATAGGGTGTCAGGGATTTATTTTAAAATAACCCAGCAGAGATGCAGACGGTGGAGAAGGGCATTGGGGAGCAGATATGAAACAAGATGGTGATATCTATTGACACTGGGCTTGTCACCGTATTCTCTCTAATTCTGTGTACGTTTAAACATTTCCAGAACAAAAGAGATGAAGCCTTGTAGCTTTTCAATTTCAAGTAATGAAAATTACACACTCAGTTCCTCGGGCGCCCTAGAAACTTCTGAGTGCTCGGTAATCACTGGGTACCGGACCCATTGGGCCACCTGATTAAAGAACTGGCATCACCGTGGGAAGTTCTTTGGGGCACGGCTGCTCTCCTTCTTCCTGGGCCCCTACCTGTGAGACTCGGGGTAAGTTACTTGGTGAATCTATTTGCTCCTCAGTAAACTTCAGCATAAGAGCAAACCACAAATAACAGCTCTCTCTCCCCAGCTCCCTCCTCCAGCACGTTCCCTGTGTAACAGCAATGTGCAACAGCAATCCTCTGAGGGCTGTGGCTTTTCCCCACTAGCCCAGCCCCGGTGGGTAAGGGGCGCCCTGCAGCCTGGGGGGCCTGGGCTCTCCTCTCTTGCCGGCCTCAGCCCCCCTCTCCCCTCTTCCCTCTCTCCATCCTTCTGGGCCATGTGGATGCCTCCCCCGGGGCCCACAGGAAATACAGGATTGAGTCAGAGGCAGAGCCAAGCTTGTCCCTTTCCTCCCCGCGCCGTCGTTAGGCCGGGCTGCCTCCCCCTGAGACTCAGAGGGCCCGGGCAGCTTCCTCTGTTCTGCAGCCCTCCCCCTGCAGCCTCCCACCCCCCTCTGCTAGGCTTGGTTTTGAGGTCCCTGCCTCCCCCTGCCCTTTCCCCCAGCTGCACAGACCTGCCCTCCAGGCCAACATGGTTTCTTTGCTCTCCTCTCACAGCAGCTTGCTTTCTGGATAACGAACCCACCCCTCCATCCTTGCCTTCAGCCCCCGTTTGGCCTAGAACCCCGGCAGCTCAGGTAACCCCATGGCTGGCACTTGGCTTGGCTCCCCCAGTGCCCCTCCCTCGCTCACAGAGAACCACCTCCAGGAAGCCTCCCCTCCAGCTCCCTGGCTTGAGCAGTCTCTTTCCTACAAGGTCCCCTGATACTCAGGGAGCCCAGGGCAGGGGGAAAGGGGAAACCCCGGGTTCAAATCCCAGACTCCCATTGCTCACTGTCTCTGAGCCTCAGCATCCTCACCTGTAAAAGGGTATCATAACATCTACTTCTTGAGAAGATTAAATGATAAAATACCCAGCATCTACGGTACAAGGGAGGATTTCACTGTGGATGTTCCCTCCCTTCCTCCTTTACTGCTCTCTGCACTATTTCTTTCTTTCATCCATCCATCCATCCACCCACCCATTTATCCATTCACCTACCCATCCATCCATCCATCCACCCACTCAAGCACTGTCAGCCCCAAACCATCCTCCCTTCTGTTTTGACCACCCACAGGTCAATTTCCCCAGGCAGATACTGAGGGAAAGAGCACCCTGGCCCTAGCTTACCCCTCCACTCGGGGACCCAGCCCCTCCTAGGCCTTGACTCTGGGCAGTAGGAGCCAAGGGGCTGGGCCTGCCACCTTCGTAGCAGGAGTGCTGGCCAGCTTCAAGTCTTAATTTGCAAACTGATTTGCTGTGTTATTTTGGGCACATCTTGTCTGTTTCTGATTTTCTGTTTTCCTCCCCCCAAAATGTTAAGCTCCCTTGCCCTGCCCACCTGTTCAGAGGATTCACGGGGGGCTCTGCAGCCTGCAGACCTGTGACGGTGACAGAGCTGGTTGCCTGGCTGCTGCCCCAGGCCTGGACGTCTGCCCCTGCTCCTGCCTGGGTCCTCCGGAGGCACAGGACAGAGTGTCTGTCTTCTAGTTTACTCCCCAGAGTCAAGCCCTGACCAAAACTCCATGTGGATTTATTGCCCCACAATCTCCTTAACTGCGAGTTTCAAGAGACAAGGGTCATGGGGGAGGACTTTACAAAGACGCCTCCACGAGGCTGAAAATCTGGCCACTCTGCTTCCTGCTCGCCGTACCTTCCTGGGCACGGAGCTGCCAGGTGTGCCTTTGGACAGAGAAGGACACTGAGCTCAGAGGGGGAGGGCCCCTAGCTCGGGGAGGAGAAGGCCTGGGCCTGGGTGCCTGCCTACCGGTTCTGCACTCTGGGTTCTCAGGGGACCCCGGCATGGGCCACAAACCACCCCCACCTGCCCGGCTGGGGGACCCAGGTGTCGTTCAGTGCCCCCAGCATGTCTGGAGCCCTCTCTGGGCCTGTGCTGGGCACGGTGGGGGCAGGCGAGGATGACCCCATCGGGGCCTCTGCCCCCAGGAGCGCAGGCTGACATGCCCGGTACAGGACAAACAGCTGAACAGCCAGGAGCTGCAGCTAAAAGACTCGAGATGGAAGTCCTGGAGAGTCGGGGGGCCTGGGGAGGGGATGGCTAGGCTAACCTTCATGACTGAGTCCAGCACCCCCCAGACTGGTGAGCAGGGAGGGCATTCCTGTGCTAAGTGACACTTGGGGGGCAAAGGTGGACCAAAGCCCATAGGCTGTGGGGCTGGGGGGCTGGGAAGCAGATCCAGGGGAGCAAGAGGGTCTAGCTTGGCTGCTGACTGGCAAATGCTGGGGAGCAGTGAGCCCCAAGCGGCTCAGGAGCTGGTCTCTGAGATGAAGGGGTGCCCTTGCAGGCGGTAACCAGGGGAGTGGCTCGGGTGGCGCTCGCGCTGTTAGTGCCTTAGAACACTGGGCCTAGGAAAGTGTTTTCTTTCCTCAACTTTG